>ONZE01012389.1:7000-17857 GCA_900322265.1 Macarthuria australis
ATTAAAATAAGACGGAGGGAGTAATAATGATAATATCAATATCAATAATCAATAATAATAATAATGATAACTGTAAAACTTTTCAAATAAGGGTCATTTACTCTCCAGTACGGTTTACGTAGAATAGGTCTATCCCATAGTAAACTCGAGTTACCCCCACTGTGAACTTGGGGATACTCAATCCTGAACTTTGTCTCCAACATAGATATAGTCTATTTAAGAATTTGCGTTTACTCTCTACTATTTTATTCATAAAATGTTCCACGCAAAGTTTCTCGAAAATTTTCAAATTCTATAGACATTCTTGCCAAATAAGAGAAGTTATTGTTGGAACTTTACAAATGACTTGTAAAGGTGAAATGAAGGGAGAAAGTTCTCCATCCAAACATAGCATGAGTATTTCATCATTCGGAAGACTCCTTAATGGGTATAAATGAAATCAACTTAGACTACTAAAATACAACCAAGATAAAAACAGAAAAACTCCCTAAAATTTAAATGCTGCAAACAACACGAATACTAAGCAATCAAGCTAAATGTTCTCTCACAGGCAAAATAATAAAGAAGATGGTCAAAGAAAGATTTGAGTGGTCCACTAACGCGACCCACCCTATAAATCTTATCCTCCACTTTCCCTTTAGCAAAGGCTACGTCTTTGTATATGTTGTGTTTTGGAACACTCCCCATTTGCTTCGATGCTTCCCCCCACCTAAACAAACAATATTCCCGCGCCGCTTTGCCCCTTTCCTAAAACTAAAAGTGAGGTTTCTATAATAATTAACTGCAACTGAAAAGCTGAGTAGCTGTTAAAGTGTTGCTTGCCAACTAGTATATTATTAATTTATCTGTTTCTTTTTAATACAACAACAACCAGTGTAATCCCGTCTTGACTCTTGAGGGCAGGGTCCGAGGGGTCAATTGTACGCAGCCTTACCCCCTGTATAAATAGAGAGACTGTTTTCATAGACCTTTGATTTAGAGTGCTGGAACTGTCTGCAACTTCACAATAATTGTTATTTTTTTCATTTTAAGAAAATTCCTATTTAGTTCTTGTGTTACAAGCTTAAATTCTAATTTACTTTACTTTTCTCTAAATTTACTCTCTTTATTATTCAATTTAACGTATAACTAATTAGAATAAATTATTTTATAAACGATAAAGTAGTCATTAAACAACAGAGTGTATACCCTTGAAAAAGAGTCCTGAATCTGAGTAACCAAAAGGGCCTCTAGCATTTTGCTAATCCAAATGAGCACCTCTTCTTCAAAGAGTGAGAATAAACCTGACAACTCATGATAAAAGAACTGACAAATCTTAAAATAAAAAATAAAAAATAAATAAAGAGTATATTATTGCAATACGTTAAGACACTTGAGTCAAAGACGCACCCGTTAGGCCGTTAGCCATAGGCCTCCAAGTTAGTTTTTATTTTATTTATTAGCTACTAATTCAATTGTTTTTGCCAATTATTCTTTTATGACAGTTTCCGAGTGATTAACTACAGTCTGACACGTTTTTTAGTGACCTTTATCACCAATAAAATTGTTATAGCTTCTGGAGACCGACCAACATGTCATAGCCTACCGAAATTTGGAACAAGACAACAAAATGCTGGACAATTCAAGGGGAAGAAGACATTGAAAGAGCTTAGAGGATTCTAGAAAGGTTGTACTATTATCTATAGAGAGAATTCTAGATCTCTATAATATTGCCCATTAACGTAAAATGATCTAGGTAGACGGTAGTCTACTCAAGAACGTAAGCTTTGCGATTTGAGAGTCGATTGATTCAGCTACTAACGGTTCAAGAGGATGAAAGAACGAAAAAAGTCACAAGACGATGACATATATAGCTAAGCGAAAAAGAACAAACCAAAAACTTATGCTACCAGCGCCTTACCAAAGCCAAATGCCAGCAAACAAGAGTCTATTCCTCTAACAAATGATTGTACAGAATTTCAACCTCCAGTAATATGTAATACAGTGTAAGGACCGTATAGGAAGAATCACGTATCCAAAACAAATACAATTCGCATACTGGAGACTACAAGCAAAGTCGTTCTATAAATAAGCATGATAATATATAGCAAAGAAATGCATCAGGTGTGCTCTACAAAATAGCCTAATAAAGTTCTTCAGAATCCAAGAATTCAGCATCACATAAGTAGTGAAACCAAAACCTAATGACGACCATAGAACTAGGGGAAGAAAAAAGAAACTATCCTCAATAACGTCGTGTAATTCTAAGTTAGAAGGTACCGTTAATCAAGTCAAAATAGCTGCACCTATATTCTCATGTGCATCATGTACAAGCTTTCCAAGTTCCATATGTCCAAAATCTACATCGACTACTTCTTTCTGTCCTGATTTAATGCATGGTCTGTCTAGGAGCACGAGCGCGAACTGGTGTCTTGGATGGGCTCACCCTGTATATGAACAATCAACCCAAACGACAATTTACTCAAAGCTCAAGTTAAAAAAAAAAAAAAAAAGAAAAAAAAAGAAGGTATAGGACGAGTAGACACAAAGCTATACTCAATTCACAAAACTCAGCCTAAAAGCTATTCAACCTTATGGCTGACGATCCTATGACAACACCACTGCAATTGAGAGCAGCAATAGCACTTTCAGCCTGGAGGGATAAAAAAGTCAACCCATTAGAGATGTGTATTTAAAAACAACTCTAATCAATCACCATATTATATATAAACTTTTAAGAGATAATACAAGAAAATAAGATATCTTAATTTCGATTTCTTTCCTCCCTCCATGCACTGGGCTAATGCATAACTGAGTGTATTTATTGGAGTCGTACTAGCCAAACACAACTATTCAGTTCATGAATTACGAAACATGATTAATCACAAAGAAGACATAACAGAAAAGTGAGGAAGTTCCCATACTCCAGTAGCTTCTGTTACACAAGAAATCTCAGCCTTCATCTGGCATGCCTGTATGGTCTAGCTAATTGTGAAGTACAAGGAATTAAAAACAAAAAAAATAACAAGACGAATGCAAAGGAGTGTACGAGAGAGATGGAAATGTGCACTAGCTTTACATATATAGTAAATTATACACCTTAATATTGCAGCCAAAAATAGTTCAATTCCATAGACTAGAAAGGAGGAGAATCGAGACATCCATAAGACAAATAAGTGTAGCATGATGTAATGGATAATGTACAGCATATACAACCCCACATAAACTACAGTGACCTACACTCTTGAGAAAAGGGGGTGAAATTTGAAACGTCAAAGTTCAGGTACACTCAGATTAAAACAATCAGCACAACTGATATATGTGATGGCAAGTGTTTGGGACTGGTATGAGCTGTGCACGAGTAAAGCTCAAATCAAACACATTTTAGGAACAAACATGAATTCAGACAGCATCCAACACTTTCTGAATTTCATTGTGGCTACAAAGAAAAGCAAACACTATAAAACCATGACTTACTTCAACACTAACCAAAAAGATTATTCTTTTCTAGCGAAGCTGTGAGCAGTGTCATTGCTAACCACCAAAAAGGGGGACACCTTCAAACCATCGAGCTCCTCGTATAAACATCTTCCTATGGCTATGTGAACCGTATAATATTATAGTTCTTGAAAACTTGTCCTGTATAACTTTATCTAGATGATAATATTATAGTTCTTGAAAACTTGTCCAGTGGAAGAGAAATGAATCTTTAAGTCAGTAATAGCCCCTACCTCCCTCCCCCCACCTCCGCCTCCACACAAACAAAAAAAAAAAGAGCATTTTTTTCTACTTGATCATCATCATATCTTTACTTTCCACGAGGAATGTAGAGCACCAAGATGGTTGTATGAAAAGAAACTTCTTCCATTATAAGCCCACAACCATTTCTTTTAAAGAATCGAGAAGGAATTCCAATTTGTAACTTTAGATTACTGAAGTTCATGAAATTTCTGTGGAACCCACAAAATTTCACCATAGTCTCTGCTCACACTAATTATCCATTTTCATGAGGATAAGACATATATGTACACGACTTCGAAAAGTTTTCAGAGATCCCAATATGTACACAAACTCGGCTTCCTGACAGCTTTTACACTATCAAGTTAATAGTAGAATATCCGATGTTACTTTCACTCCCAAACTTTGGATCATCCAAAAATTTTGAATGTGTCAATTGAAATTACTATTTTAGTTCATTAAAACCTATGAAGCAGAGGCCAAGCAGTTTTACTCACATCATTTTTGAAACAAGGAACATATACAACTGCTAACTAAGCACTTACTCCTCGTATTACATTAAAGATGACTGAATTATAAAATAGATACAAAGGGCTCACTATTGTTAGTGTGAAAAATTCTCCTTGCATGAACCTGGGCATGGTTTGACTGGATTAAAAATTTATGATCAATTCTTTTATCAACTTGCATGGATTTTTTTAGAGGACGAGAAAAATCATCTGTCGCATCTCATTCACCCCCCCCCCCCCCAAATGAGGTCTTTTATAATTAAAACCAGACATTGCCCTTGCTATCTATATTATTACAAGAGAAACCTTAGCAGAATAGAATTCTGTCGATAGACTATTACTTAATTTTACTTCAGATTCACCACCTGTCAAGCCTTCAGCAACTAGTTGAAAAAAATAAACAAATAAATATTCACTTCAGAAACATTCTAATTCTAATCCACGCACCACTATTTGCCTCTCAAATGCGTCTACAGGGTTGTTCATAACTACTCCGATGCTTACGATCATGAAACTTTGAGTCCCAAGGTGATACGCTAAATAGTCCTTTTGGAACAATGAAGTCCTCATGAACTCGGTAAAATATTTTCCTCTATTGACCCATAAAACTTTGTTTGCCCTCATCAGAATTAAATGGGAAATTGATAAAAAAATATTACCAACCTGGTGGACAATACGATATGTAATACAAAGTAATGGTATAACTAAACTATGTGGAACTTGAAAGGAGTGTTCGTCGTGAAAAGAGTAACGGAAAATGAAAAAAAAGATGCACACAATAATTACCATCACAAACTCAACAAAGGCGATACGAGTGGGATGGCGATAATCTCCAAGTAGCCTCAAACGCTGAACCTGCATCAAACAATACTTAAACTGAATTCAAATTCAGGGAAGATGACAGAAAATATTCAGAAGTTTTTCCAAAGGAAAACTACCCACAACCTTTCCACACACAGACTCAAAAAAGAGCTTGAGTTCAGCCTGAGAAACCTACACAAGACAACGTTATATACATAATGTTATGTTCTACCAATTCTATGAGCCAAAATGAACCAAACTGTAAGAACCGAAAAGACAAGGCACCTTCTTATCAATATTTGTACAATAAATAGTTCTTGCACAAATTTCACGCTCATCTTCATTCTGAAGCCAAAACATTCCCAAACAAGTGCACAAAGTTAAAGAGGAAACAAATATCATCAGACTACAGCACTAGAATGGGCATAGTGACACCCCCACCTGAGGCAAAAATGTTGGGTTAACTGGAGCAATCGCGGTCTTGGAAGGCATAACTTTCACAGGATAAAAGCCAAGCATTGTCCCCGAGAGACACAACGCAGCCCGCGCACCTTCTGTATGACCAGAAAAAATGTTGGTTGTTTGGTTGGAGAAGTAGGACCAAATAAGAAAGATGTAAATAAGCTGTAAAGCCATCTAATGCTAGTAATCAAAGCATAAGAAAGATGTTCTGTGGGAATTACCCTCGTCAGTGAACTCAATGAAAGCATAAACTAGTATAAACTATGAAGCCATTTAATGCTAGTAATCAAAGCATAAGAAAGATGTTCTGTGGGAATTACCCTGGTCAGTAAACTCAATGAAAGCGAAACGGAGCACGGAGTTTGGGTCACCACAAACGCGGCAATCAACAACCTGATTACATATTCATACAGGAAGGGATTTGATGGAAGGACTATGAATACCTTAATTTCATTCTCAAAGCAACAGAAAAATGAAATAAGATGGAAGAATATCAAGAGAAAACACCAATACCTGCCCATAATTAATGAAAAGAGCAGCCAGCTGCTCCTCAGTGACCTGTGCCCCACCCACAAAAGCAGATACAGTGAAATTATGCATTGTATTTGATTCCTACTCAAACGACAAAACATCCAAGAATGGATGTGAAATCAAAACAATGGAGAAATATAACTTGCCATTGTTGTTTACTTACCTGATGGTCAATATCAGAAACATAAACGGTCCTTCGAATGATCTCTTCCCTTTGAGCCAGACTTGTCCTAGTGTTCAACCTTCGGTTCCCGTGAGCAAAGTTATTTTTCTTCTACAACAACAAATACAGAAACAAGTGGAGTAAGCAAAGATGGTAATTGGTATGTCACCAAATATGTAATGTAATTTGAGAGGCAAAGAGTTGTCAGATTATGAGCAAGGATACCCACCCGTCTGCGACTTCCAGCATCAAGGTCGGGAATTCCGAGGATGGAGGAGGAGGAGGAGGAGGGAGTGGGAGGCACAAATTCCTGGGCGGATGGGTTTAGCTTTGACATCATCTCCACCAACTCCCTCATTTCCCGGTGCTCTTTCTTATTCTTCTTCTCTCCATTCTTCTTCTTCTTCTCCAGATGATTCACCACCGACATTGACATTGTCGCCCACCACAACCAAACAAACTCAACCTCACTGATTCAGAAAGCTCAGGGACGTCTCCTACAAAGTGAAATTTACAGAACCCTAAGAATCAGCTTCAGCACAACATGAATAAAATAAAATAAATAAATAATGGAGCAAATTGATACTGAAACACAGAGAACTCGAATTCATCCCATCCTCACAAAATCAATTGAGAACCAAAAAAAAACACCGAAAATTAACGATCAGAGGAAAGAAATGGAAAGTTTTGCGTCCAAATAATCAGTACCACGACAACATGAAACATACCTCTGGCTCTGGCTCTGAGAGAAAGAAGAAGAGTCAATCGGAGAGAGAGAGAGAGAGAGAGAGAGAGAGAGAGAGAGAGAGAGAGAAACCACGACGAGAAATTCAAACTCCCCTACAGTTTTGCCAGTTATCAGCAAACAAATAGAGCCTTGGTACGAATTGGAGTTCAAAAATTATGAGGTTATTTCTTTTGATTTGGTTGGGGAGAGGAACGAAAAGTTGTGGTGTTCGATGAGTGTGAACAGTACAGTGGGGGGCTGTGCAGAAGCTAAGAAAAGCAAAATCAGGTTTACAAATGTCTGCAACAAATCCTTCCGGAAATGGCGAAAATCGTTTCTTTTATTCAGATGACAGAATATGAAATGATGCCACTCCCAACTCTCCCTCTCCCTCTCCCCGCTGTGGTTGTACTGTATTATTCCTCCAACGGGCAATGGGGGTATGTCTGATGTCCGTTATACACCATCATGTGCACATCCAGGGAACATCATTGCCAGGTGGCCGATATTGATCAGTGGATAAGGATGGATGGATGATCATGCTCCATGTATGGTAATTGGGAACGACTGACTTTATGTATATGCATGCATCAATTCATGGATGGTGAGGTAGACCAGCAGCCAGACATAGGTGAATTAATTAAGGGAATTTGTATAGGGTACCCTAACGTATTTAAAATTATATCGTATAGGATGGATGCTACTAATTATAATAGTTGCATTATTACTGTTAAAGATGCAAATAATGAACGACAAGAGATATCCGGTATAATTTCAAATACCTTAACGACTCGTTTGGTAGAGGGTAATAAAATAAAGGAATGGTAATGGAAAATTTGAATTCTAGTGGAGAGTCTTCTATAGCAAACTAGAATAAAATTGGTAGAATAATGATAAAGTTTATACTCTGGTAAGAACCTTTGTTAGAAAATTATATAAACATAGTTAGAGTTTGGTAATGACTTATTCTCATTTTACAGGTGGTATATGAGTGGGAACGGAGTTACAACAAGGAAACAATTCTTCTCATTACCTTTCATTCCCAAGTAACTTATTTTGACATTAAATCATGTATAAATTTCATTACCATTCTCACAATTTATTACCTCAAACCAAACGAGCCGTAAGAGTATCTCATACAATTTTCCTAATATTTGAATGCCATGATAAGATAAAATAGGTGAGGTGGCTTACCAACTCCCCTATCTACGTACAACTGCAACCCTTGGACTCCAGCGAGGACTGGAGGCATGCTTTTCTGCTCCGCCACGGGCTTTCGTTCTCTCCTCCCTCCACAACCCAAGGTCCCAACTCCTATAATGTTAATATATTCCCCACTTGGCCTAGTTTTCAATCTTTTTTTTTTTTTTTCTCTTTCTTTCTTGGTTTATTCTTCTAAGAGTTTTTTTTCCACACCAAAAACTCTTAGAAGATACTCCCTTCGTCCCATTTTAATGTCCTAATTTTCTTTTTGATATGTCTCATTTTATTTGTCCTATTTCTATTTATATGCTATTTTATACCTTATTTTCCCAATATTGCCCTCATTAATTTATTATATTTAATAAAGTTAGACTTCTTAGATAGTATAGTTGATAAAAAAGAGGGTGCAATTAATATGGGTAAAATTGACAAAGAAAATTTTTCTTAAACTTTGTGTATTTTACAATTAGAACATTTAAAATGGGACGGAGGGAGTACTATTTAGTATTTCGACTCATACTTTCGCAGTTTGTTCTATTAAAATGCCAACTTTCGCAGTTTGCATTAATGGTTAGTTTGGATAGGTGGATTTGGATTTCAAATCCGGATTTGGGACAAATCACTTGTTTGGATAATACTTGGATTTGGATTTTGACTTGGTCCAAACCGAGTAGAAGGATTCATCGATTACCATCAAATTTTGTTCCTTGCCGCCTATATTCGCGACCAATGCTTACATTCATTGTGCGGACTTCCCGAAACCCCAAATCCAAATCCAAATCCAAATCCAAGTGTTATCCAAACATGATTTAGATTTCAAATTCAAGTAGGATTTCAAATCTCAAAATTAAAATCAAATCCTTGAATCCAAACCAACCTAAGATACTTTTAGTATTTCAATTCATACATTTACCATTATAAAAAATAATTTTGTACTTATATAAAAATACGAACAAAAAAAAAAAAAGAAAGAAGGAGAGCCATTTGGAAATTTATATGGTACAGATTTTGTATTGGTATAGAATTTGCATCTACTATACAAATTTATGCAACTCATTTTTAAATTTGTGCAACTTAATTCTATTCAATAGAGTTGCACAAATTTAAGGGTGGGTTATATAAAATTTAAGAGAGGGTTGGATAAGTTTAGTAGTGAATTACATAAATTTAAGGTTACATAAACTTAATGATGCGATGCATAAATTTAAAGGTGAGTTGAATAAATGTATATTGTGATGCATATTCTGTATCGATACCTTTTTTTCGTACCAAAGTCGTGCACGAGCAACTCTATTCTTGAATCTAAAGAAAGTGGTACTTAACATAGGTCAAACCGACCCTCCATTAAACCAGCCCACAATTAGCACAACACCATCCAACAACGTCAACATAGTGAAAATATTTTACTACGTACTTACAATCTCAATGAACTAAGAAATATAAATTGCAAACAAAATTTGTTGGAATTTGACATCAAAATACATTAATTAGGATTTTATTAAGTGGTTATTCAATTAACGCAAAATGGAATGAATCTCAACTACACCATGGTGATTGAACTAAAACCGTTGCAATTTGACCAAATATAAGCTAAAAGTCAATTGAAATTAGAGCAAAAAGAGGGCTTTAGCCTTTACCTTGAAGTTGCTCAAATAACTACATAAAGGAGAATGATCCAGTGACCCTTAGCCCTTAGGGTCGCTGACCCTCTTGCCATGTCAGCGCCACTTCAACTTTAATAAGTTTAAAAAAATCCAACTAAGTCTGATATAAAAGAGAAAAACAGATTTTGAAGAAATAAAGTTTTAAATATCAACTCAATTTTCAAGAGCATTAAATGGCACTTGATCTTATTTTGTTGTCTAGTGTTTTGCGATTCCACTTAATTACAAAACCAAACGAAAATTTCCTTGTAAGCCTAAAAAATGGAACTGGTCCACTGCATTTCGATCCGTTAATCAAATATTGAGTATAAACTAGTTTTAGGACCCGCGCGATGCACGGGTACTATATAGTTATTTTCCTTTACTTAATCGTATTTTTGTCAAGTAAGTTTGTCCAAAATATGTACAAAAATATTTTGAAATTCTCTTGAGATCTTTTTTTTTTTTTTGGATACAAAATCGTAAAAAGGATTACACATATAAATCAAGTAGTAGATGTCATTCTCCCATCTTATGTAAGAAGGCAATCAGGCGGCTGACTGGCTTGCTAATAATGGTCATAATGTTTCAAATGTAGAATTTTTTTCACAACCCACTTCCCTTTCTTTATCTGTAATTCTTCTCGGGGATTTAGTTTGGACAACCTTCCCTCGAAAGGCATCCTAGCGTTATTAGTTTACCATTGTAAAAAAGGAAAAAGAAGAAAAAAAAAGTAGTAGATGACAATGAAAAAAAAATCACAAAATTGGACATCAAGATCACAAAATTTGCTTTTTTTTTTTATTTATTAAGTGATGGTGTCAGATGTAAGATATGATCTTATGTAGATATGCGGTAGTAAGAGAATCCATATTAGATCCTCTAATCCAGAAGGTAGGAAGAAGGGGAAAATAAATTAGAACTTGGTGATTAATCAGAATTAATTTGAAGAATATTTTTATTTTAAAAAATAAGATACAATGATATATTAAGGAGATTAGGGGAAGGGAGGAGAGGAAAATAGAGGTAAATGTATGAAAATAATACCATATATATTGATAAAACCTCCCACTTACTAATCAATAGCTTGTTTTCTTTGCT
>ONZE01012391.1:0-12947 GCA_900322265.1 Macarthuria australis
GTATAATTATTCACATGGGTCCTGGTATAACGAGGTAAACTTTTATTTTCGTTGCGTTTTCTATACCCCTCGTTTTTCTTCAACATTATTGTCCACCGCAAATACCGAGAAAATGAAAATTGAAAAATGAAAAAAAAAAGGAAAAGTATTGGGGGAAAGGATTTTTGTTTTGTTTTTGGATTTTTATTTGCAGGTAAAAAATATAAAAGGGCGAGGCGAGGCGAGGCGAGGCGAGGCGCAGGGATCGTTGAAAAAGAGGGTGGATTTCTCTGGTCATCGTCCCTTGTCTCCGGACTCCGGCTAATCTGAAAACAAAACCCCTCTCTCTCTCTCTCTCTCTCTCTCTCTCTCCTGCGATCTAATCAAACCCTCGCCATTCCTATTCCCATATTTATTTGGTTCACTTGAATTTTTATTCGTCCGCAATTTACTGAACTATTATTTCCAGTTTGTTCAACAGCTATTTTCTTCCACCACTAGGCGGCGGGCGGCGGCGGTCTCTTCTCCTCTATTAGCATCGTGGTTTGTTTCCTACTCCAATCCATTATTGGTGAGTGTATAAATCCACCACTCCTCTACATTTCATTCAAGTCTTTTGTTGTGAATTTTAAGTTTTCAATCGATTCGTATACAACTGGTTGTGGCACCATTGGTTCGTATCATAGGAGATCTATTTCTATAAATTTAAAATAGTGAAGTTCATGACGTATTTACCCGAAATCTTGCAAGGTTCCGGGTTCAATTATTAAATCCGTATCGAATTTCCATTCGTTGTTGTTGCTGTTGGGAAGCAGATTCCAGATCCAAAAATGACGATTACCGACTCAGTGCATGTAATGGAGAATGGGGTGAGGTTCCCTCCCCTAGAAGAGAAGCGCATAGTAAAGGAGCTAAACGATCAAGCAGAGTCTAATTTAAAAGAAGGCAATCTGTACTATGTTGTCTCCAACAGGTATTTTTTTCTCTAGCTCAAATTGCAGAGATTTCATTCTGGATTCCGCCAGGAGTATTTGGATTTCTTATTATTTTTTTTTTTCTCGCATTTCTGAGTTACCAAGTATGGTTAATCTTATTTTCTCTGGTTAGCTATTCAGCATATTATTAGTTGAATGATGTAATATCTTAATTTCGAAGGAGGGCTGTGAGATGGGATCTGGATGTAATATGGGAAAATTGTTTCATTGAGTGTGATGGGTGGAGAGCATTTCATCCCACTTTGTTGGTTGGGCATATTTTGGTCGGATGACAGGGTGTGCTTTGAGTTTACCGCGTTTCTGCCTATTAATGTTTTTAGGTGGAAGAAAATGCTTGAAGGTTGAATATGAGTTGGTTATGCAAAGTTGGAATTCCGATTATCAAGCGACAGCACCTATCCTCTCCTCACTCTCTCTTAAAATAGCTGTTCCGTTATCTCTGCTTCGGGGACTCTGGCACTGCAAGCAAATTAAGAAGAAGCAATACAAACATGTAAACTATACAAAACGAGTCAAAGTGGAAAAGCTGTGACCTTCCCAATCTTGGGAGGCTCCAACTTGAAGCCTAAAGATGGGCGAAACCCTCAGTTGGCAAAAGAAGAGAGAAATTGAATAATTTAGCTTGTCTTGGTGTACATCCTCAGCTGGTGTACTAATGCCAGTGGTCAAAATTTAGAAGATTTATGTGTGAGATTGGGATATTTTTAGTAGTGCTGATCCTTGTGTAATAAATCTATGATCAAACAAGGGCACTGCTCAAAGGTCGATGTCTATGAACTTCGATAATAGTTGCTTGTCCAGAAATTGTTCAAACCCAAAAATACCAATTCGTACATGTATTTTACTGTTGGAATAACATCAAGTGAAATGAATACGCCTCTGAATCCTTAAACAACCTTCATTAAGTATGTTGTTGGCCCATTGAAATGACTGACCAATAATGCTTTTTGCTGTTAATACCATTAGAAGGTATCAACCCCTAAGACATAGAACTATCCGTGTATGATTCTTTTCCTGTTAAATCATTAAGATTGTCGTGGTACTCGATACTAACAACTTTTGTTGAGCTTGGTTTTTCTAGAACTACTATTATTGTTGATTGTGTGCCTTCAGAGTTTGTTTACTTCTGTGTTATTTAATGTGTTGTCACCATCGATAGGGTAATTACTGTTTACTAACAGACCTGAAATTCGCCTTTTAAAAGAAAAAAAAATTATTATCAGGAAGCTTGTATTATTTTCAATGAAAAGAGCTATTGATTTTTTGGTGAACTAAGTTTGGTTTTCTTGCTGCTACTGTTCGATAGGAAGTATATTTCTGAGTTGGGAATGGAATCTTTGACATGTTTAGAGACATATCCTTTGCATGATTGTACTACAGTTGGACACCTAGACTCATATGGTGCTCGAGTGTTGGCTATAAACCTTCATTTAAAGGTCATGCTTGGAAATGACCGTTGTAAACCACTAAATAAAATCTTCACTTTTCATTCCCTTAACTAGTTCCTTTTTTCTTTCTTTCTTTCTTTTTTTTTTTGCTTCTTTAATTGTGTTAGGGTGTCCCATTATTCCCTTCAATTGTGCATTTGTGCTAGCGCATATCCAATTTCAGATGTTTACAGTTTTTACACGTGTTCTCTGATTTCTTGCCCTGTTTACTAGATGGTTTATAGGTTGGCAAAGATATACGGGGCAAGATATTGATGAATATGCGACGAGTGAGCCTTCACCAGATTTACCCGCTGGAGTTGATAGACCAGGGCCAATTGACAACTCTGATTTGGTGTCAAACTTAAGCGATGGTGAAGTTGATAGTCTAGAGCTTATTAGGACATTGGAGGAAGGACGTGATTATGTTTTAGTTCCTGAAGAAGTATGGAAGAAGCTATTGGAATGGTGAGACTTCTTACTTATCTTTTGTGTGCCATTTTCTATTCAAGCATTTATTCTTTCAATCATACTGTTCTGTTTATCAACCAATTCTGCCAATTTATGGTGCAATTTCCATTTAGATAATGAAATATGGTTATATAACACTAAACAGGATATGTCTTGTAATATTAACTACACCCATGGTTTATTGCTGTCTAGCCAAAACTGGCAGGGTAGGGGCTGCAAGTGGAAAGAGACTTCCACGAAGCATGTTAGTATGGTGAACAAATTATAAGATGTGCAATTTTTTGGTTCTCTAATCAGTTCATAAGGATGTCCAATTATTCTTGGTTTGAGCAAGTTGGGCTGCTTGGTCAGGTGTGGTTTTATCATGTGAAATTTCAAATCCAAACCTCTGTCAGGCTGCTCAATATTAATGCATGGTTCTCTTTCTGTTTATCTCTTTTGGCAAAAAGAAAATAGGAACTTCACGATACTAGAGATGGGCCCTGGGGGAACCAAGTATTACCCAAACCTGTAGAATTTTGATGACATGCTCATGATAACTCTATAAGCCAAGTTTCAACTAGCTACAATCTTTGCATATCAAATAGAGGTTGGTTGAGGACCTTTCTCCCTAGGTCTTGCACCTTGTAAAGTTTCTTTAAAACTTCTCGAGAGTTCTCATGTGAGTGCTATAAGTTTCCTTTTGTGGATAGACTCTTAAACAGGAGCTGGTGAATAATACCAAACACCTAGCCCTTTTATGGTTTTCTCCATGGAAAATGCATACTGAGAGCAAAGTTCCTCTGTATTGAAAAATTGCAAATATTTAATGGACAAAATGTTAAGGTTAAGAGAAGGAATCACCGTAGGATATTGTGCACTTAAAGATCAACCTCCACTAATTCTCTCCACAAAGACCTCCCTGAGAACCTACTGTACGAATTAGGATTCTGGGCTCTTCACCAAAGCCATTTGCCAAGCAAGAAGAGAGAAGCTAATGAATTTTTTTGTACTTGATTGAATAGTTGAACAGATAGCAAGAGGAGTGGCAAGCCCTATTTATAGGCTAAGCAAAAGGAACTTCCGAAAAAATGAAAACTCTAACCTACCAGTAAAAAGAAATAATAAAAAAAGATTTCAAACCTGCAAAAGACTCTCGCTGCAGCCCCAGGGAGTTGTGTCCGTAGCAACTGATGTAGAGCCAGCGCCTAGGTCCTGTCCGGTCCAGTTCAACATTTTCTTTTCGTTGCTCAGCATGCACCTGGAACGTATGATAGATACGCCCCGACATTTTTAATACCCCAGATATAACCATAAAGGCCTAGTTGAACCGTTCCCAGTTATTAGAGCATCCGCATCCGTGCACCCAAAAAAAAAGATCATACAGTTTCTCTCTCCTCCACCTCACTTTAATCTTTTCTCCCCAAAACAAAGATCATGGACTACACATCCGTGGCCAGAAAAAAAAAAGATCATACAGTTTCTCTCTCTTCCACCTCATACTCCACTTAACCATATCCCACCATATATTATTAATTTACTTATTTTGAGAAATTCTGAGAGTTTTGTAGTTGAGATTTGGACTTTTTTTTACCACGGGCTTTTTTGGAAATATTTGAAGTATGACCATCCATTTTTTTTATTTTTTTTTGGCTTGAAAATCAAAGGAAATGACCTTTTAGGGAGAAATGAAGATAGGAAAGAAAGTGGAAATTTGAAAATGTGTGAAAAATATAAAAATGGGTGTCTATTTGTAGAGAAGGAAAAATTATGACCGCTGGTACTTAAAAAAAAAACTTTTTTTTTTAATTTAAAGAGCCGTTGCATTAACATTTATTGGCTGCCACATGTATGGCCAGAAATGGCTGAGAAAAAGGCATCTGACACGCAAAAGCAACGGCATTAACATTCTTTCTTTTTCTTTTTCTTTCTGTTTTTTGTGCCAAAAAACGCAGCACTTTTATTTGTTTTGTACCAAAACTCGTCGTTTTGAGAGAAACACGGGCAAAAAAAAATTAAGCAAATGCGGCCCAGCTGGCGGTGGGGCCCAGATCTTTGGGCCGTGGTTTCAACACAAGAAACGGCTGAGTTCTTGGTTAATCAAACAAAGGCAAATGGATGTGGGGAAAAATAATTGGTCTTTGTATGATTTTTTCCCATGATCTTTTTTCTGATCACGGATGCGGATGCTCTTAATACCCTAGTCATGATTAGACGAGACTTTCACAATGCTTAAATCATTGCAGAAACTAATGAACTAATATGGTTTTGGTTGTTTATGAATGACATTTGACTAGCTTAGAATGATAATTTTTCTGGAGAGTGTGTTTCCTGTTGTTGGATGACAGTCGCGGGGATGATTTCTATTTGTTTGGAGTATGTGATTTCCGTGATTACATGTTGATCTATCTTCGCTCCTTTTCTAACTTTTCATCTTCGGCAGTGCTATTTCTTGTTTTCACTTTTGTATTTTAGTTGTCTAAGTTTGTTAAATACTACCCAAGATGATGTCATTGCCTACTCCTATATATCCACCGTTATTCTGGAGCCTGGTGGCGCTAATTCAATTAAATTTTCTTAGGTACAATGGAGGACCTCCACTACCCAGGAAGCTGATTATTCAGGGCACTATTTGCAGAAAGTTTAACGTCGAGGTTTATCCTCTGTGTCTTAAGCTAACAGACTCCAGGGATGGTAGCGAATCAGTCATAAGGTTAAGTAAGAAGGTATTACTTGCTAAATATTTCTCTTTCCCAGCCCTTTTTCTCCTTGAATATGAATATCCTGCCTTTGTGAAGTCATGTCTCCTAATATCTCATGATCGTTCCCTCTTTCCTTCCTTTGGATTGTTTAACAGAATCAACCCTTAGTTGGTCATTTGTCAGTACATGCTGTTCTCCTAGTGTTCTAAATAGGAGGCTTAATGTGAGATATCTCCAAAGTGGATTGGAAGTTCTTAGGTTTCATGTACTTCCGATGTTTCCTTTTACTTCAGTGTTGTCTACAACAGCTTTTTGACACCAGTACGTGAGAACTGTCACTGGCTGTTTGCAGTTTTTCAATTGTTTCCATGTTGACTGCATTATGCTACAGGTTGACATTTCTTGTTTCCCTCTTTTTCCTTAATTCTAACCCTGCTTTTTGATAAATTTTCTAGTCTCCCGTGTGAGCTATTTGGAACTGGAAGGTATCAAATAGGACCTAGATGTCTGAGCTTGTCATCTTTTTGCTGCTTCAAGACCTATGGTGAATCACGCTATTCACTTAGAGGCTTACATGTTTTGGAAGACTATCATTGTTCTTGAAACTCTGAACAGATTAAAGGATATCTTCGGCATTTTCCGATTTCCCTACTGATCACTTGAACGGATTCGGTTCACTTATTAAGTGGGGCCATTAATCGATAGGGCCTGTTGCATTCTCACGCTTTTCTTAATATTCTGCCTTTGGTGGTGGGGATGTAGCTAGCACCTTTGCAGGTTCTTAAGTCTCTTTATTTGGAGTTTCAAGCATCTGTAGAGACAAGTTTTGGGTCTTTTGTGGTCTCCATTTATGCATTGATGGAACTTTCTCTGTTAGTACAAGCCGTATTGTTTGGTTGCTAGGTAGGACTGTCCTCACGTTAAGATTGATTTTTTGGTCAGAATTCTGTTCGTGAGCTTTACGAGAAAGTTTGTGTGCTTAAAGGGTTACAGCAAGAGAAGGTGTGTGGACAAGTTTTATGTATTTTCTTTTTCATTGCGTGTAAAAGAAATTTCTTTCTTCCACTTGAATAACCCACAATTTACTTCCTGTTGATATATGAACAGGCCTGTATCTGGGATTTCTTCGATAGGCAGAAACAATGTATTTTGGCTCCATCAGACCAGACATTGGAGGAGTCTCACCTGCAGATGGACCAACATGTCAGTAGTCCTGTTTTCTGTGCATATGCTGTGTGATTACTTGAGCTCTTCATTATTCAACGCATAACTCATGTTTTTTTATTTGAATATTCATTCACCATAGTTACTTTCATTTTATGGAGTTTGCAGGTGCATAGATAATGTTGTTTTCATACCTTATATTTACCCCACATTATTAGGAGAACATTTTATGGTTGCTCCCACAGATTATGTCATGTTCAAGTTTTCTTTGACACCTGGATGTTTTCAGTCTTGGAAATCTCTTAGGCAGTAAGTTTCAAGGCCACACCTTGATGTTCCTTTTCTTTGGTTGTTCAGACTCATACCTAAGCAGATGCTTTTGAAGCATGGTATTGAGTATAAAAACAGAAGTCAAGGTGTGAGTCTAAATGGTGGAATATTTATGTTGTTTTTACGTCTAAATTTTGGAAACATTTGAACCAACAATCTAGGTGCTTTATAGAGAAAAGAAATCATTGAGGATTTGAAAGTTTGGGACTTTTGACTTCTTATATAGATAATTATAATCGAACATGCAGATTCTTCTAAGCTGGATATATTTAATTTTATTTTCCAAGAGGAAGGAAAAAGAGAGAGAAGGGGGGAGGGGGGGGGGTAGTGATGGCATGTATTGTGCGACTTATATGGCTCTACAATTGTCTTTTGTATGAGATAGGACCTTGGTGAATTTGGTATTAGATTCCTTTTCTTCTATAAATAAGCTGTATAATTTTAAGGGCTATCCAGTTGTATCGTCTCGTGTGGGTGGTAGAATACAGATGTTTGGATTTAGGGAAATATAAAGCGGCTTTGGGTAATAGTGTGAGAAGCAGGGAAAGGGACTTGAAGCATGTGTTAGATTCTATAAACTGATTTAGAATAAGTAGATGGAGTGTATCTGTTAAAGATAGAGTATTTAATTTGATATTGAGTACATAGTGATGAGAAGATCTTATGTAAGAAAGGAGTTGTCTATGTCGGTAGCCTCTACTAGTAAATAACAGCTGAATGTCACATACTCCGATCAGACTATTGTCTAATTTTTTTTTTCTAGATAAATTTTCACTTATGACGATTTTACTACCGCTAAAAAACATGCAGTTATTTGTGTGAAAATGTTTTTTCTGTCTTTTGGAAACAACCCTGTCTCTCCTTTAGGTGTATGGATATGTACATCATGAGCATCCAGACCAGCTAGCGCTGGATCTCACTGGCTTTTCTTAGAGACTAACAAGATCTAGAGTAGAAATTAGGCTAAAAATGGCTAAAACTGTGACTATAATGGAAATTACAAGCTATTAGGGTTTTTGAGAGACCCTAAAATGACAGCAACTAGGCCACTTGTATAGCCACAAAACCCTAAAAGTTCCCCCCAAAATATAACTAACTCTCCCCCAAAACACCTATGGGTAATATACCCTTCTAGAAGCTATTTATTTATAATATCCTAATATTCCCCAATCACCCCTAATATCCTCTAATTATCCTGGGCTCTAAATGTAAACCCTGATGTTTAAATGGATAGGTCGTTTGCTATAGTTGCGGTAGGAATTGTTTGTAGGCATTAAGACTGCCCACAGATTTGGAGTTTCAGGTGAAAACTTTCCTTCTAACTGCTTCCTTCGTCACAAAAAAAAAGACGGTTGTCAGGATGTCTATTTTCATGATGTCCCTAAAATGAAGTCAATTTCTTCTTAGTCTGTATCCACGGACACTTCTACCTTTGGAATAAACTAGAAAGCCAGATGAAAAGTTTATAAGATGGAAGGAGTTCCGCAATAGTCATTGTTAGGTTTAAAGGATGAAGATGTTCCTTTGATGGTTGTCCACCACATATTGCAGGTTGATATATGATTCTGCAGACTTCTTATTCCTTGCATGCAAGAATTCTTTGTGTATTTGGAAAAAAATTGAAATGTGTGGCATTCACGCAGAGAGGCATAGTTTGTCCGATTTCTGTACACTTTTTTAAAATGAGTTGTCTTCTTTTTTTCAGATTCTTTTGGAGGTGGGTGCTAGTGGGAAAGTATCATCTGACAGTGCAGTTAACTCAGAGGGAAATGAACTGGCTTTGGTGCCGTTGGAACCCTCGAGGTCTTCTGTGACGATTGCTGGGGGGCCCGCACTGTCAAATGGTTATTCAACAAGTTACAGTTCCAATCTGTATCCAGGATTGAGTTCGGACCCATCTGATGCGCATGACAGGCATGATAGTATTGGTAGTGCAAGAAAGAGGGAGAAGGGAGGCTTAGCTGGATTACAAAATCTTGGAAATACTTGCTTTATGAATAGTGCGATACAATGTTTGGTTCATACTGCACCGCTTGTTGAGTACTTTCTGCAAGACTATTCTGATGAGATAAACAAGCAGAACCCACTAGGAATGCATGTATGCGATATTATGCTTCCTACAGCTTACGTATTTTAGTTTTATCTTTACTTTAGCTACAACAAAGCTAATATGTTCAACTACTTTTGATTTGTATTGTGACTGTGTAGGGCGAGCTTGCCATTGCATTTGGTGATCTATTGAGGAACATCTGGTCTGCAGGTCGGACAACAATTGCACCACGTGTATTTAAAGGAAAACTAGCTCGTTTTGCTCCCCAGTTCAGTGGGTATAATCAGCATGATTCTCAGGTTTCTGCGCTTCTCACTAAATTTATTTGCATCTTGAAGTTTTATTGCATTCTGAAATTATTCAAGTTGTCGTTAGCTGACCGTACTTATGTATGCTACAGAGCTATTGTGCTTCTATTTGTGGAAACAAAAAACAATGTGGTCTTTTAATGCGCTTTAGCTTGCAGAATGTTGGTGAAGTTCGTGTGTCAAAGTTTGACTTGACCTAATTTGAGTTTTAATCCGACTTTGTTAACCCAAATTCTGCATTCTCTGGTGTGGAAAATTCCGAGTCAGGCAGAAATGAAAATATTTGCACGTGTTTGTCTCGTGCTGTTATCAGATATTGGGTTAAAACCCAATCCTAAATTATTTCATTCGACTTTTAGTGTGGACTTCATCTTTCTTTTCAACCTATAGGGTGCCACTCCTCTCCACTTTTTATCCTATTGGGTGGCACTCCTCTCTCCCCCTTCTGATCCCTGAATTGGCCATCAAAAACCATCGCTGAAGTCTTTCTCTCCCTTCATCTTTCTCCCCTTCCCCATTTTCAATATGAATTTTAACACCTTTCACAACAGCTGCCATGAACTAAGAAAGGAGCATAAATAGTGTGCCATAGTTGTATTACTCATTGGTTAGACTATGCTGAATTTTTTGCATGTTGATTGTACTTCACTATATAGGTTGGTTATCTCTCTTGTTTGGGCAATGTACCTTGGTTGGATGGAGAAATAATTTAGGTTTTAAAACTACGTTTTTTTATTAGGCTCAACAACTAAGATGATGTTTGTTTATAATTTTTAAAAGGTTTTTGTCTATAGTAAACTCTGTGTTTTTAAAGATTCTTTATGGTAACCTCCCTTCCCCCGGCGACCCTCTTCCACCCACTCCCAATGCTGCCATGTCCAACCATCATCAACTCCCACGCCCTGCCTCGCGCCGGACCGATAGTAACCCATAGCAACTTAAGACCTACCGGCCTATCCCTAGAAGTCCCATACTCCCGCCGGCCCCATAGCCTCTCTGTCGCACGGCACACTCATGTTCTCAAACTTCTGTATTTCTTCTTGAATCACCATTATTGACGATCAAACGGTATTCTAGAAACAAAACCAACCAAAATTCCTAAAAAATTACAAAAAAAATCTGCTTAAGCCCCAATCGACAAACTTAATTTCTCGGAACCCTAATCCCAAAATTCGCTTGCAATGGCTGGAAATGGTGGTTGCGAGATAGGGGGAGGGTGGCGGAATGCCTGGTGGGGTTCGTCTGGATCCGGGAGCAGTAGGCGTCCATGTTGGCGCCAGGATTCGTGCTTGCCGGAGCTGGAGCTGACGCTGGCAGAGGGGCGGTTTTTAATCGGTGTAGGATTTAAGGTTTTAGGGAGGAGAGAGAAAGAATAGGGGTCAAACATGTTGGCTAAATGAGGGTATTTTGGTATGTTCCTATAAATTAACGGTCAAATGGGTTTGAGTAGCAGAAAAGTGGATGGAGGATTACCCATTCACAAAAACACGAACTCAAAGTTTGCGAAGGTTACCAAGGAGATTCTTGCAAAAAGATAGGGTCATCATAGGCAAGAACCCTAATTTAGTGTATACTAAGAGGTATTAAACGTGGTGGTAATGTAAGTATGTAAGTTACAATGTTATTATTCTTTTTTTTCAAGTTCTTAATTGGTATAAAATTATGCAAAAGAGTTTTTTTTTTCCCCTACCGCTTTATCTAAACCCCTTAATTGAAGAAAAATAGTAACAAAAGAGAGCTCTAATTTAATTTTATTATTATTATTATTATTATTTTTTTTTTTTTGAGGGAAACAAAAAAGAATGTTTTTGATCAGTTAGATTAATTCTAATCCTAAGTTTAGGGATGATCACTTCTCAACCTAAACTCAAAAGTACCAAACGTGTAAGTTGCTAACTCGTTGCCACCAATTGATACCTCTGTGGAACTAAATAGCTGAAGCGGTCTGTAACTCTGAAATTGTTTGCACACTGATAAGTAAGTTGCTAACTAGTTGCCACCAGATTGAACGATATAACTTACGAGTTACGTCATGGATGTAAAGGGGATCATTTTGACAGAACAGGTGCAATTAAAACACATACAATCTTCGTAATATACGTGAGATTTGTTGATAAGCAGGTTCTCTTGTTTGGAAAGATCAACATATATGATTACGGTTTGTCATTCGTGATACATAGAGTAATGAGCCCTTATGGTGTAAGGGGCGATGTTACCCTTTCCACTACTTCAACGTTGTCATTGTTTATTGAGAATCGTATCCGTGGTTACCTATTGTAGCCTTGTGGCTACCACTGTGTTATGTAATCATAAATTGTTCCTTAATTATGGCAGACAAGATCCATAAGCCAAGTTTTGGGAGGATTTCTGGGAATCCTGGGTCCCAATAAGCTCATCACATGTGTGATATGTAGAATGTTGTCAAAAGGTTGCACTCGATGGCAAACGTAGGTAGAATCTAGAATGTAGTAGAGTGATATGTGGATTTCAAGCTCAGTTTTAGGTAAAAACTCCTTTGGGATAACCTGCAACTCCAAACCAGAGGCTATATATAACTCATGGAATGTGGGTAACTTCGCCTTCCGTAGCCTTGCCTAGGATTGAAGGAACAAGGGAATTCCTGGCTATGTTTTGGAAAATGTTTTAAATTAAATGTTGTACTCGCACCATATAGATGATTCCTTAAGAAGTATTAAAATGTTTCTTTTTGGTGGAACGAAGGCAGGTCAATATGCTCATATGGTCAAGGGTAGACAAAAAAATAATTTGGCCAAATTTTAGAGGAAGCCTCATAAACGTTGTAACACAATATATGATCTACTGAGTAAAATATGGAGACTGAATGGCAAGTTCCAGGTCACTGTAGGATCTGTGAGCTAAGTGCCTGAAGGTTGTATATCTTGACCCTTGGAGCCTTTGTGGGGTGAATAGGGTGTTGAAACTTAATACAAAATGCAAAATAAGTGCCTAATTGTATATCATGTAATTGAATGCATAATATATAGTTATAGTAGAAAACTCCATATTGATGCTCTGCTTGACTCTTCTGCCTAATGTACCCCTCTTATGGTTTTTGATACTACAACAAATTATTGCTTTGTAGTGAAGTACCACGGATTTTTGTTATAAAGACAATGACTTTGGCCCGATGGTGTGCTAACCTTAAAAATCCAAGACTAACGTAATGGGAGAAAGACTGAGAAACTATAAGACAATGACTTTGGCTTTAAAAATCCGATACACCTCTTTTGATAGAGTAATGGTAAAGAATCATTGGCTCTTTTTTCAGACCCGGGGTGGGGGGGGGGGGGGTTGTGAAAAATCAGCCAATAAGTTTTCTCCAACTTGGAGCATGAGCACCTTCTATGAGGTTTTATGGTGATTGTGATCATTTTAATGTACTCCGAAGAAGGCACAAGCTAAATTTACTCTCAAGGGCCTTAGAGTTCTAAGAAAAATTAACTTCCAGTGTAAGTGCTAATACTTTGGGTTCCACGGACGATGACGACAAAAACTACAACAACCCGTTTATCCCAAACTAG
>ONZE01012394.1:5612-15967 GCA_900322265.1 Macarthuria australis
CACCCTCCCAATTTCATTTTTTGTTTTTAAGTCTATTTTTTCGGATTACCTTTTATGTTTTCATTTGTTTTTTTTTAAAGATGGATAGCATTAGCAAGTAGCAGCTCTGCGAATCGTCTAATCCAATTTTAAATTTAGAATGAATTTTTTTAGATAGAAATAAGAACTCCTTAATTATACTAATAATCTCCACAGTTGAAATGAGATATTCTACTCAATTACCAATGAGAAATTTATGAAGAAATTGGGAAATTGAAGGTTCTGGTTAAACTTAGATGATCAAAACCTACAATAAGGATATAAAATGTACTTTTATACTACTTTCTCTTATATGTTGTTTTGTTCCAATATGTCACTATAAAACTATTATAATTTGAATTTTAAAAATTCTATTTTTTCCCTGTATTTTATCGTTGATTTGAGCCGCTAGAAAAAAATTTAACTTGGACCCCGCTGGACAAAAGTTCTGGCTCCGCCACTGTCATTATGGAATACAAAATTAAAGACTTTTACCTTGAATTCTTACTCTCTTGGTACTCTCGGATGATTCAAAATTATCAATGAGTTAGAAGACACCAGCTTCAAACAAAAGTCCACCAAAACTCATAACCAAGTTACACCAACATACAAGAAGTCAATACAAAACCAAGGCCTTCGTTATACGTCCAAGATCAAAAACAACACAGGAATTAGATAAACCGTTGTTTCTAATATATAACAAGTGGATGGTGGGAGAAAACAAATATGGATTTAAAAAAAGTGAGGCTACGACCTCTACCATGCTCGCGCCCGGATCAATTACCATAAATGCAAGAATATCAAGGACAAAATGGTGGTCAGCTGCCGGTGTAGGAGGCTCAAGACTGGTATAGGGGTTAGGGGAAATGTTGCGGTGGTTGTATGGAGGAGATTAGGGGTTCGAGAGCTGGAACCTTGGCAACGACCCACCGACAGAGCCCAGGGTCTATGTCTATATGTGCAGATTAAGATCAATAATACCAACACTATATTAGTTAGATCTTTATTTATTTTTATTTTTTTTTTGAAGGAAAAGGAGCCCTTTTTATTAATCATTCATGTGACAAATATCCATTGAGACAAACTCCTCAACGGCACTAGGGCACTCTTCTAGCCAAACACGGTTACTACTAACATAGGGAAGCAATCTAGCAAGATGATGAGCTACCTGGTTGCCTTCCCTACCAACATAAGACCACTTACAAGTTTGAAACAACTGACTCAAAGCAGAAATATAAAAAAGAATGAGACCCAGCTCGTTCCGGGGCCAGTTTTTTTGTTGTAGAGCAAGAATCACTGACTTAGCGTCACTTTCAAGCACAAGGTTGTGAAGACCATAATCGATAGCAGCCTGGAGAGCAAACTTTATAGCATAAGCTTCTGCCACTGCTACTGGAAACCTTTTCTCCATCTGACGGACCCCCGATGCCACAACATTTCCCATCATATCCCTCGCCACAAAACCAAGACCTGTACCCCACTCACCAAGGAAGCCGGCATCACAATTAATCTTGACAAAACCCAACTCAGGAGGTCTCCAGCGATGTACTCGATCCCCCTCCTCAATGCCCATACGCCTAATAGAAGTTGCCTCCGTAACTTCCCAGAATCGCATACACGTCGACTTTGCCTGGTCAGCAATAATATGGGGAGCCACAAAAACCCCCTTGAAGATCCTGCTATTCCGGCAATTCCAGAGGTTCCAGATTAGACAAGCAGACACCAATAATCTCCTTAGGGAAAGACAAAAGTATCCAACCAAGCCACCCTCGAATATCCCATGCCCCCGGCGTTGGAACCAAGTGATCCAAATTCGCAGCACTCCATGTGTGAACAGCTATTGGGCAAAAAAACAAAACATGGAGAATATCCTCCTCTTTCCCCGGGCAAATATCGCAATCCACCTCAACCGGACAATGGCGTTTTGCCAAATTTAACTTCACAGCTATAGCCCCACTAGCAATTTTCCAAGCAAAAACCTTAATCCGCGGACTAAGATGTTGTTTCCAAATGAGGCGCCAAACTTTGTCCGGCCCCGACGAAGAGCATGGACGAAATCTGTCAACCTCTCTCCATCTAATAAAGTGATAAGCCGATTTAACAGAGAAGGCACCATTCTTAGTAAAAGGCCAAGTCAAAAAATCGCCCATCATACCGGAACCCAGAGGTATATTCAAAATTAAATCCGCTTCATACTTGCAAAAAAGCTCAATAACCCGCTCCCTCTTCCAATCTCGACTGCCCAAATCAATAAGGTCCGCCACTGAAGTCTCAGGCGCACTCACTGGTCTCGGAGATAAAGATAGATGCAGGGTTGCAAAAGGAATCCACTGATCAGCCCAAATGAGAATGCTATTACCGTTTCCCACAACCCACCATGACCCGGAAGAGATCACCCACTTAGCGGCCATCAATCCACGCCAGAAAGGGCTCGGATTGTTACCCACTTCCGCTGAGAGAATCGAATCATGCGGATAATAACGGGCCTTCAAAACACTAGCTGCCAGGGATTCATGGTCGGTTGCAAAGCGCCATACATGCTTGGACAGCAAGGCTATATTAAAAGACTTCAGATGTTGAAAGCCAAGCCCCCCGTCATCCTTAAGCCTGCATAATTTGTCCCATGCCACCCAATGAATACGTCGTTTATCCGTTTGTTGACCCCACCAAAAACGTGCTATCATTGACTGAATTTCATTAAGAAGATAATCCGGAAGAAGGAAGAGGCCAAGAATATAAGTCGGAATGGCCTGTGCCACTGCCTTGATCAAAATTTCTCTCCCGGCCGCAGACAACAAACGTTCTTTCCAGCCCTTCAATTTTTGAGAAATACGATCTTTGATCACCCGGAAAACTGTGCCCCGAGACCTCCCTAAAAGTGCAGGAAGTCCCAAATACCGGGTATTATCATTGAACTCACGAACACCCAGTGAAGATAGAAGACGGTGCTTTCGAGAATCCTCAAAACCCGTATTGAAAGTTGCCTCAGATTTAGTAAAATTCACTAGCTGACCAGAGGCTTGGCAATAGGTTGAAATAACGTCCTGGATGCCTTGAATTTCTGTGTCTGTTGCACGGCAAAATATGAGACTGTCGTCGGCAAAAAATAAATGCGTGATAGCCGGAGCACCATTACACACCTTAAGCCCATGAATCAAGAGCAACTCTTGTCCACCAAAGCTTCACAAGCTAAAGCACGTTCTTCTCCTCTGACGCAGAGGGAGATAAAGTCATTAGTGTCACTGTGGAATTCCCATCTCAATTCCATGGTTGTTAAATCTCTTGCGAACATGCTTTATGTCATAGAACCGCCACAATTGATCTTCACTAACCCATGTTGCGGAGACTGCCATCCAACCATATGGTCCTTACTAAACCATTTAGGCTCAACATGGTTTAATTGCAATGCAGGAATAGGTTCGACATCCACTTGTTTTCGCATGTATCATGCTGCATACAAGGTGAGTTCTACTCCATTTTTGACTCCTGAATTTGTAGTTATTGATATCCAGTGTTCTAATGTATGAACCTCAGAGACTGGAAATACTAAATCCACTTATGCTAGGGGTCCGAAGGGCTATTTACTGGTCTAGACAATTTTTCGGAAAACTATCTAAATAGACTAAAGATCAGGAGTTCATTGAAAAACATGAAAAATAGACACAAGCATTTTAAGAAATTCTATACATACAATATTTACTGGTTTAGATACAACTTACTTCTCAGTGCACAACAATTTCACAAAAGAGCTGCTTATTATGATATAACAAACAATCATGCACTTTTTACATGTACAAACACACTCAAATAGAATATAGTGTTATCTTTCCACAGCAGGAAAGGCACACATAGCACACAGGATGGCAGTCCTGAATTCCAACATAAAACGATGTCAAGCCGCATATAGCAACTTCCGTCCATAGTGACTGTTGTATATGAAAGTCTCATGGAGTGGCAACATTTTCCTTGGCACTTATAGCAATTTCCTCTCCCTCGATTCCAGGCTCGCTTCCAGCAACCTCTAGACTCAACAATAGCTTTTCCCACAGCTTAGCAGGTCCCTGCATCTCAACGAATTATACGATAATTTAAGCCGCTTAAGTTTAGCATTCATTCCCAATCGAGATCTCGAAACGACATATTAGACTGAACATTGATCTCAGAGCTTAGGAAAGAGAGAAAATCAGACCTTCCAAGAAAGATCTTGAGCCATGCAGTTCTGAATCATCTCTTTCATGGCAAGGGTACCATACGTTGCAAGTGCTCTCTTCACTGTTGTTGCTATAGCAGCTACATCACTTGGATCAATAGCATCACACTGAAGAAAAGCATATGCTCATGCCTTAGTATATGCATATTCGGTCATATAAAATCTTATCAACCATCAACATTCTAGTGTTCTAACTCGAAGATAACCGGTAAAGAATTATATTAATATGTCCAAACCCCCGGCAAAATGTGGCTGACAAGTAAGAAGCACAACAGGAAGGTTGCATAGTCCCCCCCCCCCCCCCCCGGGGGGAACTAGGGGTTGAGGACAACCACAAGGGGAGGGAAACCCCCAACAATTCTAGGGTTTGTTGGAGGGAGATGATCTCTGAACCCATGACCTCAAGGAAATACCATGAGTTTCAAACTACTAGGCTACTCACTTAATGCACAGCACAGTGAACTACTTACTTCAACATTAAATTCTCCCATCTGGAATCCAGTAAAACCTTCCTTGACTGTGTCAACCAGCCCACCTGTAGAGGAAACAATTGGCACCTGCCAAACAGGAATTTCGAAAGGGGTGGTCGATTAGAAACATAGGAGTCAGGTCGATATACGGAAGCACAAAAAGTTTTGGATGTATGAATTTGAGGTAATACAGTTCCGTATCTCATGGCATGCAACTGGATGAGACCACATGGCTCAAATCTGCTCGGAATTATCATGAAATCAGCAGCAGCAGTAATCATATGGGCCAAAGGGACATTAAACTTTGCGACTCCTCTAGCCTTGTCTGGATACATGATCTCAAGCTGTTCAATCTGCCTCTCCAAGGGCTTTTTGCCCGTTCCCTATGGAGAATACAATCCACCAATAAAATCATTTTGCTCTTTTCATACGCAACTGTCACATTTTTTAGAACAAATGCCCCTGATAGTAATACTTACAAGGACAACTATTTGGACATCCTCCCCGATGAATTGTGGAATTGCTGCTGCCAGAATGTCAGATCCTTTTTGTTCTTCAAGTCTACCAATGAAGCCTATCAAAGGAATATTGGGATCCACTGGTAACCCAACCTCTGCTTGAAGGGCTTCCTTCAAGAGTGGCTTTGCATCCATCACCTGAAAATGGCAACAGTAGCACAAACCAAGATTTTCACATAATCATAAGACACTAAGACGCCATCCAAAAATTGAAGACTCGAGAACACATGTTTACCGTTGTGGCTTCATACTTGACATCGATATATTTGTCGGTTGCGGGGTTCCACTCCTGGACGTCCATACCATTTACTATACCTGTGATTCCAATAAAACGAAGGATGCTATCCAACTCCACACCTTTTGCTATACCAGAAATGACTTCCTGAGCATAGTATGGGCTCACAGTTACCACTCGATTAGCTTCCAAGATCCCAGCCTTCATCCAATTAATTTTCCTTCCTTTCACAGGCTTGTTATACCTGCAAATTGGATATCATTCCAAGATTAAGTAGATAAGGATATTTTCTCAATAAAATCACAGTTCATAGGAAAACTGGAGTTTATGAACAAACTTTTGGATGACTCATACCCATCGATGAAGTCAAAGGATCCCTTAAACTGGTCAGGAAGATTGAGCATCGCGAAATCTGAAGCAGCAAATCTCCCTTGGTAGGCGATGTTGTGAATACAGAACACAACCTGCCATCCAATATATTTCAACAACCAAGGTTAGTATTTTTACATCTTGCTAAATAAACTTTGCGTTTCAAAATGAAAGGGAGACCTACCTTGGCATTTCGGTAGATGCCACTAGATTGGTACATGGACTTGAGGTAGCATGGAAGAAGAGCTGAGTGCCAGTCATTTGCAATGAAGATGGCATCCTCCCCTGTAAGGACGTTGAACTCATAAACCCTCTATTGTAATGTCTGAGTACGGTTATGATCATGCTTTCGATAAAACAAGTTATACAGTCAAACTTGAAGTGGAAAGATTCACTACCATAGGGACCAGAGAAGTATGGATTGTTATTCAGATTCAAAACTCTTGGGGCCTCCAAAGCAGCCTGCGGATATGCAAAGGAATACAACCCAAGGTTAAAAGGTTGCTGACTAATGCATTCTGTCATTAGCTTGGGACTGGTTGCTATAAAGTTTATGAAGGTAAAAAAGAGAAAAATTCAAATGTGGTTAGCTCCAATCAGTTAACATCAAATTGAAGATGTCTTACTTGGCAGAGCAAACTGAAACGAAGCTGGTTGTCATCATAATCTTCTCCTGTCAGGGGACCATAAAGTTTGGATCCTGTTTTGCCCCATACCTGAAAAGTTCATATTTCAGTAATATCAGTAAATTCAAAAGTTGCATCAGAAATACCTGAAAAGAGGCCATTTGGTTCAGATGGGGGAAAGGGAAAGGAAGCAATGCCAAGGGTTAACGGATATTCCTCATTCTCGATCGTTTTACTTTCATCATCTTAATAGAGGACAAATTCATAACTCACATTTTCCGTTAACGACATTAGAGGAATTTCAAAGTTTTTGGCTCGGAAATCCAAGGGTTACTAGGGACGGTTTCCCATTTTATTTTCTGAATTTTTTGATTAATCAACAAAGTTAGCTCGAGCCTTGAGTATGGAGAAGAATCAATAATACTCAGTTTTGGAATGTTCCAGTACTTCAAAGAGGGCATAGGAAATGAGACTGTGAGACTGTGAGTGAACAAAATGGCCCCTTAGTTTACACTATATATCTGGTACAAACCTTCTCAAGGAACAATGGGTGGTCCACAAAAACACGATCGACTCCCCTCTTATAGCAATGGAAGAAGCGAACAGTTAGGATTTCGTTCCCAACCTTTAACTGCAATAGATAGGCAACAGTTGGTCAAAACCTGAAGCACTGATAACCATCCATAATCCACAGGACAGAGTCAGGAGAGATTACAGCAGCAACATGACCATGAAGGTGTAATCAATAAAAATACCTCAACAGTCACACCGGTATCCCATCCATCTTTGTATTGGTCATAGCGAGGGGAAACAGTCATGACCCTATGTCCATTTGCCTATTAATTAACATGAAAGCAATAATAGAGATTACACACAATAAAGTCTAATTACAACCTCTAAATTGAAGATGAAGATTGAATCACCAAGAGTGACTTACAGCCAAAGCAGGTGGCAATCCACCAAGCACATCACCAAGACCACCCGTTTTGCTCCAGGGAGTAACCTCAGTTCCCACAAATATCAAGTTCATTCCAATTCCACACACAATACCACTGGATGGCTCCTCATTCTGGGTTCTATGCCCTTTGCTCTTTACCTGCTTAGCGAATGCTTTCGCGTTCGATTTCATACGTACCGTGTCCACCTTGTTCAATGTTCTCAACCCATTATGAGTCGTGACCTGGGTTTTTAGGTCTATCTGAGCCAAGTTTCCTCTACCTTCGGCAGCTCCATAGTTTACATGTGCACTTCTTGATATAAACTGGGCGGCAGCCACAGATGCCATTGCCTATCCTGAAATTAATATATATATATTAGAGTTCCCTATATCATTCTGTGTACTTCTTAAGGTTAACATTTCAACCACTGAGGATAACAAATTATGCAAGGGGAAGCCAATTCAAAAAGCTTTAAACGGGGAATCATATTCAATACCAATGAAGCCATGTCTGATCACTGATGTCTCTCCATATTCTACCGAATCCAAGGAAATAGATATGACTAATAGGTGAAGTTTAATTTTTTTAACGGGACCATGCACCCCCCTCTCACATGGGCTATGGGGTCCACACCCTACAACCCCATATGAGAGGAGGGGTGCATGATCCCGTCCCCATACAAGAACCCCTCTAATTTCTAATAGTTTCCAACTTTGTTAAAAACTCCTAATAGGTTCACTTTTTGTATTGATATCTTGACGAAGATCCTTTTAATAGCACCTATTAGAAGTATGAAAGTTATTTGATATGTATTTTTACTTACGGTCTGAAAAGGCCCAAACTGGCATTGCAGAGAACAATAACATATTTAGGAAGGATTTTACCCAAAGAGTGAGAAATTTTTAGCAAGTAGAGGACGAACTCATCCAAAGTCTGAAAATTTTGAAAAGAAAAGCAGAGAAAATCAATCAATCAGGAAGGGGAAGGGAAAGAGAAAGGGAGAAGGTGTAATTGTAGCGGATTGAATCATTTAATAGTAAGCATGGAAAACGAGGAAGTAGTAATTGCAGAGAATCGAAACAGAAACAGAGAAATTTAGAAGGAAAAGGAAGAAAGGGAGATGAATTGTACCTGGGAATTGTAATATCAAAGTTGTTGACAACTGCTAAAACTCTCGAAAGTGGGAAGAAAGGGGTAGCGACCACTGCTGCTTGTGCTTGGCCGGTCACCCAGTGTTTGTGTCGCTATTTCATGTTCCTGGCTGGAGTGGGAAATGCGGGCGACTATTTGTAGGAGTGGGAAGTTACAGCCCTCGTGGCGAATGACTAAGCTATTAGCCGTAGAAATCCTCTGTCTCAAATCATATCTCATTTGTCACACTAACTTCTAAACTTTTACTTATACTCCCTCCATTCCATCATATTTGTCTTTTTTTTGACTTACACATAGATTAACAAATGCATTTAATTTAATTGAAGTTTACTATTTTACCGTTTGAAATCATTAAATGTGTATTGGAAATCAAAGAAAGAAATGTTAAGGATGTGTATTAATTGAGTAGGGAGAAACTTGGAAAAAAGGGGTTATTTTTACATTGAAATCTTAAAACGACAATTAAATTGGGACAATACTAAAGTCAAAAAATGACAATTATTTAAGGACGGAGGGAGTATTTGTTGGGAGTTGATACATCATTTTTTTTATTTCTTTAAAATATGGGGGCCACCTATTATGAGAGTCGGGGAGTCGCATCTTCCGAGAGTGAGCAGGATTTACTCAAACTTGACACCTACTGTGTGAATTTGAGATAAAAAGAGAGGAACAAAAAATGAGAAACTGTTTATGACAGAAAATTCGGACCGAAATGATCTCACCTCAACGTCCCATCTGAGATGATAATTCATTGGGATAATGACATTTGGGTACCACTTTCAACTTTCCAATGACATTAAATACCTATTGCCAAAATGTTGGACACATAAGTCCAATATTTTGGAATGATTTGGGAGGTCATTTTGCCGCTTGGTATTGATTTGTCCAACATTTTTGAAAGTGGTACCGGCCCGTCCAAGTCCTATATTCATTTCCGCATCACGATCCGGGATGGGCCCTGGGAAATTTGCCCATTTTTGAGATTACAGTATTTCTTAAAAATAAGAGTCCGTCAATTGTTCTTGGTGGACCCATCATTATGGACAGAATTTAGTGGTTCAAAATCTTTTTGATATTTTTCATTTTTTGACATGTGTGCCGTCTGCCATCTGAATTGTCCTCTCTGAGGAAGATTTTTCCACGGCCATTTCTCAAACTCCAGAAACAGACGCCCAAGTCCTTCCAAAAACGAGAGTTATTACTTATTAGTATTATTATTTTTATTTGTAATTTATTCTAAAATATGTTGATGTTTTGTTGTCACCAAGGGCAAGTCAATATATACATATGCCTAAAAATGAGAACCAAGATTTTCTATAAATTTTTTTGTGCAATTCTTTAGATAGATCGTGGAGATTCAATACTTAAATATGCTAGTTGAATCTTCACCATCCATTGAAGAAATTTCACAAAAAAAGAATTGCAGAGGATCTCCACTCTAAAAATAATATGTATTATGAAACCTTTTTTTAATAAAATAAAAGTTAAAAGGTCCTCAGATCCTACAATAGGTGTCGAAATTTTGCAAAATCGAAAAAATACACCATACTTAATTCACCCTCTCTTAAGTTACCCTGTTCATTCTATCAAAAGTCAATTAATTAATTTTTTTTTGGAAATTTTAGACTATACTATTTCAATTTGTTTGTTAGTTATCTTATTACGTCTGACAAACAATAACTTTATTTATTTTTCTATGAAGGTAGAAAAATAATTTATGGTCTAAAGTTATTGGAATTAGTAGCCTAATGGTTGAGCCATCCATGACGACCAATAATAATAACAATAATAACAATAATAACAATAATAACAACAACAA
>ONZE01012774.1:0-12585 GCA_900322265.1 Macarthuria australis
GAAACAATAGCAGATATCAGCCTTTACAACGTTTTCTCAATTTTTTTTTTAAAAGGTTCGAAAAAAAAAAACTTTCAACCAGTTCAATAAAAGTTTCGACCAGGGGCATAAAACTTTCGACCAGTGCACAATGCACTTTGGTCGAAAGTTTTTATACCTGGTCGAAACTTTTTTCTTTTGGGTCGAAACTTTTTTTGTTGTTGGAAAGTTTTGGTTACTTACTCGTATTGTTACACTGATGAATAAAGACGACAATGGGAGAAAAAAACCAGAAGGACAAGAAGGAGACAGAAGGAACCCTAGAAGAGCGACATTACATTCAGAGGGGGAAGAAGGGGGGAGAAGAAATACAAACCTGGCCGTCGATATATATTGCAAGTATTGTGGATTGGGAATGGATTGGCAGCTGCTAATTGTTCTTGAACGTCGAAGAGATTTCAGAGGAAGAGGAGCTGTGTTTGTGGATGAAGAGATTTTCAATTGAAATTTGTATGGATGGATGAGTAAGAATCGATTTTAGTGTGAAAGGGATAAGGGCAAATTTGTCCTAAAATTGTATTTTAGGTTATCAAAGTACGAATTTGAGAAATGGGTTATTTGAGCAAAGTGCTTGTCTTTTTAGGTCATTTGAGCTAAAAATCCATTAAATTTTGTCACGTGCCACATATCAAGTGATTTCTGATGTCATGTGGCATAATCTGATTGGCTGAAGGTGTATTAATTTTTTTGTTATAAACGGTTTTGATGATGTGATAAATAGTATAAAACCACTTGGCATGGAGCAAAAGTCTCACCACGTCAGATTTTTGTGGAATGAAAATCCACCTAGATTAAAATAGTGAAATCCCAGAAAGTAATGCAATTATAAATTTGGCCAAAACAGAGAATAAATTTGTTATATTAGCTAAAGATAAACTATGTAATTCTTTTTATTTTAAAAAATTCATAGGTCAATTACATTGTCAAGTTTATAATTAATTTCCCTTAAAAAAGTTTATAAATAATTTATTTTATAATAAGAAAATCAAAGAATTTCTCTTATGTTTTCATTGATTTTGCGTAGATTTATAATTTTCAAATAGGGGTAAGGACTAATAGGTAGCAAATAATTTTTACAATTCCTAATAGATGCTATTGAAAGGATCTAAAAATATCAACACTAAAAGTGAACATATTGGGAATTTTTAAGGAGGTAAAAACTTCAAAGTAGTACCTATTAATCATCATCCCTTATTGGTGGACAATTGGACAATGTTGAGGTGAAACCGTGGAAACTAAATACTCACACTTCTTTTTTAACTGTAACTTTTGACTTTTTCTAAAAAATTTCTTTTTAATTGTCACTTTAAAATTACAACGCAAATTTACCACTTTTTCCCCCAAGTTTAAATTTCCTTTTACTACTCAATTTAATGACTAATAGTGACTTTGACTACCAATATAAGGTAAATAAGTCACTTTAACCCTCATTAAATGACTCTTTTAATTTTTACGAAAAATGAATAGTGACAGTTTAAAAGGAATGAATGGAGTAAATAGTGAGTAACAAAAAGATCAGTCCGGATCTCCTGTACCACTCTATGTGCCATCTCGTATGCCCACTCTTTCCTGTAGATGTCAAAAGGAGAGAATAGTGACATACAAAATAGCATACAAAGTGATACAAATGATTTCGTTTGCAAAAAGATAACGGAAAAAAGGAAACTTTGGTGTTTTCATTGGATGGCGTCTTTCACGTCAAATTCATTGGATGGTGTAAAAACAAATAGTAGAGGGAAGGGAAACGCGTTTTCCCGGCTCGGAAATTGGGTTCGGTTGAACCACCTAACAACCACCCACTTTTTTTTCCCATTGGCTTATTATTTTTTTCCATTCATTCAATTGTATTATTATTCACTTATTTCCCTTTAATTTATTTGAGGAAAGTAATCCTGTATTGATTAATTATACAACTATTAAAGGCAAGGATTAATAGGGAATATAAAACTATAAATTACACCTCTCTCTCCTCTTTTTCGGTTTCCTGAAGTCTTTTTCCCTTCCCAATACACTTCTGTCTCTTTCTCTATCTACCCTTCTCTTCTCTCTCTACTTTCTCTCTCATTTACTACCTTCCACCGGAAAACCTCCGTTTTCTCGCCGGAAAACAACTCGGCGATTCTCCGGCTCTGCCTCCTTATCACCGGGAAACTACCAATTTATCTATTTCTTCTGCAAACCTTTTTTTTTTCCTTCGTTTTTCGCGCTTGGTTGTTGTGAGTTTGTTGAGAAAAGAGAGGAGAAGGTTGGATCTCTGCAAATTTGCGTTAATTTTAGATTTATTTGCGGTGGTTGAGCAGAATGTGGTTGACGATGAAGGCTTTTCTATCCAGGAATGTGGTGATCTTGATCTAGGGTTTGGTGGAATTTCGCTTTTTGCAGATTTTGTTGTTTTTGTGGAGTAAGACGGAGGCTTACTGGGATAAGCCACGGAATGAGATGGTATTTCTCTCTCTACCTCTCTGTACCATCTAATATTCGCCTAATTTTTGTGTGCATTATATCTAGGTGGTTCAGATCTTCAATATAAAGCATGTTGTGAGAGAAATTGGAAATTTTCTGTTTGTATTCATGAGTCCTGCGATTGTATTTTTTTTGGCTTAGATTTGTTTTTTTTTTTTTTGTTTTTGTTTTTCTTTTTTCTTTTTTCCCGGGTGAATTTCTATTTGTGGGTTGATAAAAGGTCAATTTGACTTTGAAGCACTGTAGGTTAGTAGTTGGTCAATTCTGTTCTCAATGAACCGGTTCAACCTTTTTATTCCAGATATTTGTTATTTGAAGTTGACTTGTGTGGGTTGGACTTGATGCATAGAAGTTTCATTGCGATTCAGTAACTCTGCTGATAGTCAATTAGTTTCCTGGACTCTGTTTGTATTAGTTAATTTTCTCAATTTTCCAATCACCTTCTAAATTTGATGGAATGTAGAGGCAAAAATCATGTGTAATGATCCCATGCTCAGGAGATGGAGGGAGTTCGAAAGAAATCCTTAAATGATATATTCATGTATTTTTTTCTTCCTTTTTTGGGTTGTGACTTGTGTGAATTGTAAAGGTTCTGGGGTGCTTGTGTCTTGAACAGAGGGATAACAACTGAATTATTGAAGGGTTGTGTTGATTGGAATTACGAGCAGGATAGTTTGTGCATGAACAATTGGTTTTGATGTCCTGTTGATGGAGATTACAGAAGAAACTTTACCTTTTTGTTCAAGAAAAAATAAGCATTATAACACTAAAATTCGGAACATGTCTACTTATGCGAAATTGCTAGAGTATATCAGGAGATTAGTGTTTCTCGGGTTAGGAATTCTTAAAGGGAAATGTTTGATTGTGACCCTTTTTTAACCCCTTGGCTAATCCAACTCTAGCGTCTTAGCAAAATATAAATGAAAAATATCCGTATACCTCACTTTATTTCTCTAGGCTGACCTATTCTGAGAAAAGAATGCTTAGAAGGTATTATACATAGTGATGGGGAAGAGGAGAAGTTGGCTGGAAGGAGAGGAAGATGGATGAATCGGTGGATAAAGAGAGTAAAAAAAGCAGGAGTACATATTTCAAGAGATAAGTTCATTCACAAATCAATGGTTTCATTGTTCATACTACTTTGAATTAGTACATTTTGCGATACAAGGACTACTTTCGGGTTAACTAATGATCCAAAGGTCTCTCCTTAATCCTTCTTCATGTTCTGTAGAAAAGATCTTTTGGGATCAAGACCTTTTAGAATGCATGATACCGTTGTGTGACTGGGCAGAAGGCACACTATTATTTTTGCTTATTAGGCAGGTAAATCATGTGGATATCTTGATCTTGCTAATCATTCTTACCACAAGCTTGAAATTATTGTTCAGTTAAATGGGGTGCCAAGGGCATAGGGTGACATGCTAATCATTCAGTATTGTTTGTGGATAGGGTGCCATTCAGTATCTTGCTAATGTGGATGCAATCTAGCTACATAGGGTGACTTAAGAAGGGCATATTGCATTTCCCCTATAATAAATAGTAAGCCAAACAACCTCCACATTTGCATTTACTCTTAAGTGGACAAAACTCTAATTGTGTCATAATAGTACTATGATATGCTCCTCCTTAAATAAAGGTGTTAATATGTCTCTGCTGTGACATTCACCTGAAGTTTTGTGCGGTATTTGCTTTTCATCGTATCTTGATCATTCCCTCGATTCTTGCTCTCACTTTCTTCCTGAAGCCGTATACAAAATTTGAAACTTTTCGTTTTACGATTAATATGTTTAATTTAATCGCTATTTGTAAAAGAAATGATTTTATTTGCTCATCCAGACGATGTCCCCTGTAATTTAAGTTTGTGCTTTGCATCCTTTCGTTTGATGACTATGTGAATTGAGATATATCCAACTAGTATGTTCTACTTTTTTGAATGGCTTGAAGTCTAACCACTAGCCTTACTAAAGTCAACATCCTGAGCAGTTGTATTAAACTTCTTTATTCTGCTTGTTTCCTCGTCTTCATTTTTATTGACTGAAAGTTTACTTCTTCATTAATCTGGCAGGTGGAAGGTAGGGTTTGTTTGTCGAAAGAGGCTAAAAAGAGCTGTTTAGAGTTTCTGAAGCAAAAAAGGCTTCAGAGAATCAAGTCAGAAAAAACAGCCGAGGGTGTTAGGGTCACTAATATGATTTCCAGAAGTGGAGGCGATGCTTTGAGGGCTTCAGCCTCATGTGGCCTTAGATTACATGGTGATCAAGATTCATTTTCTTGCTCTACAAATGGAAAGGACTTCTTTCCAAAGCACAAAGTGGACAAGTTTAATATGACTGATTTAGACTGGACTGATAAAATTCCAGAATGTCCTGTGTACAGTCCAACAAATGACGAGTTTGAGGATCCTTTGGTTTATTTGCAAAGAATAGCTCCGGAAGCATCTAAATATGGTAACTTCCCTTTTCAAAATTGTGTCCCTCCACCTGTACTTTGATGGGGTTTGGGGGTAGAGTTGGTAAATATGTCGTGTTGGGTTATTTTCGTCTACTTGTCAAAGATAAATGGGTTGAACCACCCTTGACAATAGACCAACCCATTTTTAATTAAACGGGTGGAGGGGGAGCAGTAGAGCCAAACCCCTACTCTGATCCTTCTAGTGTATGTAACTGTGTTCTGATTGACTTCAACTTAACCGTAACTTAGCCTCACTGTAAAAGAAAGTGTACTCTGCTACTCTAAAATTGTTGCTATTTTAGCCTGACATTACTTCTAAAACTGGTGAAGTCACAATTGTTATTGGTCTTAGTACATATATGATATTAATATTCCACAAATGCTGGAATTGCTTCCTCCCAATGCAACTGAGTGAAGTCTTGCTGTGTTTCATGCTATTTTTGTACCATTTGATTTGAAGAAGAAATCTTGGTACCTGATATTATTCAAGTCGGAAACATGCGTTTACTCCGCATTCTATTCTGCAATGTCTTTAAATGATCACTTAACAGTGGTTCCATGCTTTATCAACAGTGAGGGTGAAGCATGAGTTGCTGGTTAATTACTATGATCTCTGAACTATGTGCTATTGATGTGCTAGGCTTTGTTATTTGCCTTTAATTCAAATCGGTTATCCTTGAACTTTCTAGGTATTTGTAAGATTATTTCTCCTATAAGTGCTTCAGTGCCTGCTGGGGTTGTATTGATGAAGGAGAAATCAGGTTTCAAGTTCACAACTAGAGTACAACCTCTTCGCCTTGCTGAATGGGACACGGATGACAAGGTCACCTTTTTCATGAGTGGAAGGTGAGTTTTATACCTGTTCAAGTTTATGATGATGAACAATGATGGTGGGTTTATAATATATTCAAGTGCCTGAAGAAAACTATGAATTTCCAGAAATTATACATTCCGTGATTTCGAGAAAATGGCGAACAAGGAATTTTCACGTAGATATTGTAGCACTGGATGTCTTCCTGCATCATTCATGGAAAAAGAATTTTGGCATGAAATAGCCTGTGGGAAGATAGAATCCGTTGAATATGCATGTGATGTTGATGGAAGTGCGTTTTCATCTTCTCCAAGTGATCAACTTGGAAGAAGCAAATGGAATCTAAAGGTGTTTACTCGTGCATTATTCCTTTTGTTTATTTCACTGTTTTGTTAGTTTCTCATATATTTTGTTTGTCACTTGATATTTTTGCTTATTTCATAATGTTTTGAGTTTGTATTGTTATGAAAGCCTGATTTTCCTACTGCTTACTGCATTTTGATTTTATTTGTGGAAGAAGAATTAAATTAAAATCAGAATTGGAATAGGAATAATCTGCATGGAAGTGGAGTGGTTATTGTTCTCAAATGTGATTGAAATATCTTTCCTTTTAGGCTATTAGTCAATTATATTGGTCACTTAAGTATCACCAATTTTCTACATCAACTATATACTCATTATGCATCTGACAAGAATTCTTTGACATAGAAATAGAAAATTGAAGCTCCACAGGATGAAAAGACTGTTGTAAGATACATTCCTCAAAACCCTTGTCTATGGTTTCTTTCTTGTGCACACTTCAAGTAATACGACCGTGTTAAGTGTAATAGTGCTGCCTTGCCTTATTAAAGAGAACGTGATTGTTTTATCTTTCCTCTATTGGGTCTTTATAGGCATGTGTTCACATATAATCATCCTTCCAATTCCTTACATCAACCTGATGTTCTCTGCAGTAAAATATCTTTTCAATCACATTAAAATTTTAATGAGATGGGTTTCTATTGTTGCTTCCTAGTGTCGCATGTGTATGGCTGCTAATTTATTTAACCTTTCTCTTGTTTATCTTTGTGGTTCCAGAAACTCTCTCGACTACCCAAATCTGTCTTGCGGCTTCTCGAAACCGCAATTCCGGTATGGAGAATTATGATTGGTTAATTATCTATTTATTCTTTTACTTTATTTTAGGGCCATCTTTAAGTTGATTACTTCTTACAGGGAGTGACAGATCCGATGCTTTACATTGGCATGCTGTTCAGTATGTTTGCCTGGCATGTGGAAGACCATTACCTGTACAGGTAGTTATTTTCTCTCTGTTAAAAGGATTTAAATCATGGGCAAGCTTGTTAATGATGGGGTCCAGCGTATAGGGGAATGGGATAATGGGGAATATTAGGAGTCTGTAGAATTTAGGGGATAATAAAGAATTTAGGACTCTGTAGAAGGGAATATCTACCCATCTGATGGGTTAGTTTTGGAGGGAAAATTAGTTAGGTTTTGGGGGGTGGGGGCTTTTTAGGCCTATAAATAGGGTCTTGTGATGTATTTTCGTTTGATATATATGATATTTGGGAGGTTTAACCTCATATTTGGGAGTAGGAGGCTCACTCGAAAAATTGTCAATCCTAGCTTAATCATTTTACTTACTATTTCAGCCATCTTTAGCCTAATTTCTACTCTCAATTACCTAGATCTCTATCAGTTAACCGATGTTTTTTTGTTCTTTTTCTTGTACTTCTTTCCTGATGGCAGTATTAATTATCAACATTGTGGTGCACCCAAAACCTGGTATGGTGTACCTGGTGGGTCAGCTTTGCAATTTGAAAATGTTGTCCGGGAGCATGTTTATAACAAAGACATTTTATCAACTGATGGGGAGGATGGAGCATTTGATGTGCTGTTGGGAAAAACAACTCTTTTTCCTCCAAGTGTTCTGTTAGAACATGGTGTCCCAGTTTATAGGGCTGTGCAAAAGCCTGGGGAATTCGTTATCACATTCCCTAGAGCATATCATGCTGGATTCAGCCATGGTAAGATGCATTTCTTCTAATCACTTAATAATTTGAATTAACTAGTAATTTTTGTTGGAGATACATTATTCCATGTGTCCAGTGTTTTTCTGGTAGTTATTAAAAGTAAGCATTTAAACAAAAAATATTCAACTTAGCACGGTTAGTTATCAGAACGTTTCCTGTTATGCTTGATGAGTTATCATATTTATGCATATGTTGGTATTTGTGTGATAGTACTTCAGCAGAAAAGAGTGAGCAAGATTAAGCAGAAGGGGCCAGTGGAATACTCAATATATACGAGAACTTGAGTATTCGAGATGTCTTAAATATAAAATCGGCTTTTTTATGAATAGGTTTAGAGATAATTGAAATACTAAGTGGATGTTCATAAATATGTCTTATTGTGGCAGCCATTTTGATATATGCATATTTTGGGCTTCTTTCTTGTGAATTGGTTAGATCTGCTTATTAAAAATTTCATTACATGCATTGTCTTTAGGCTTTTAGATGGTCAGTTATCAATTAGTAGGTTTTGAAGCTCTGAAGAATGGCTGACTTTTGGCCGCCATTATAATATGTCTACACGCGGCCTTCTTTTTGTGAGGACTTAAGGTCTATGTACTCTATATTTGTACTAACTAATAAGTTATGAGTGAGTATTTTTGGATGGTAATCCATTTGATATTCTCATCTTATTTTTCTGTTAATACATATATTAGTTATACTGTGATTGATATAATGAATGTCCAAATATCACCCAACTTCAGGTTTTAATTGCGGTGAAGCAGTAAACTTTGCAATAGGGGACTGGTTTCCAATGGGAGCCATGGCAAGTAGGCGTTATGCATTTCTTAATAGGGTGCCTCTGCTCCCCCACGAGGAACTTCTTTGTAAGGAAGCAATGATTCTTTATCGAAGTTCTCACCTCAAAGATAATCGAGATCATTCAACCTGTGATCTCGTTTCTCAACATTCGGTTAAGATTTCTTTTGTTCGACTATTGCGATTCCAGCATCGCGCTCGGTGGTCTCTAATGAGAACAGGACTCTGCTCAGACATTTCCATGGATGCTTATGGGACTGTTCTTTGTAGTCAGTGCAAACGCGACTGTTATATTGCTTATGTCACTTGCAGCTGTTTGATGCATCCCGTGTGCCTTCGCCATGGTACGTTTTTCTTTTTTCCATTTTTTTCTCTTTTCAGTTTCTTGGTAAGGGGGGGACCCTGGGCCTTCCCTATTGCAGGGTGCAACCAAGGGGAGGAAGCCCAATAGTGGTAAGCCATGGTACATATAGTAATTATTACGTCTTGCATTGACCAACTTGTCAAGGATGATACCGTGAGTAGGGGTCACTCTTATGTTAAGATGGGGTACCCTTGAGGTTTCAAAATGTCATTCTGTAGTTCACTAGGGGTTTTTCCTTGCGTATGGTAAGTAATAGGATTTGTACCTTTTTTTTGGCTGCCGTGTGGTCAGTAGAATTACTTTGGTTGTCTTTTTCTCATTGGATCTTTTTTTTTCTTTTAATGTAGGTATGAGTTCGTTAGTTTTCCCTTGTGGAGGTAGTTGTACGCTAGTATTAAGGGATGATCTCCAAGAACTGGAAGCCGCCGCAAAGAAGTTTGAGCAGCATGTGGGAATACTAGAGGAGCTCCAAAAGCCTACTAGAAATGAAGATTCACATTTTCTGTCCATTGAAGAGGCAGGATATTATCCATATTGTGATATAAATTTTGAGCTTTATCGAGATGTTTACACCACCAAAAAACTGGACTTTACTTCTGAAGACCATCCTATTTCAACTACAAGTACAGAAAATATTACTAGCATGTTAGACACTTCACTTTCTTGTGCTGTCTCAACCCTTTGTTCTTTTCGGGTTAACAACACTCATCCCGGAAATGTAAGATTAAGCCTTCCTCTTTTATTTGACCTAGTTTTTCTTTTACAATCGTACAGCTTGACAAGGTGGGAATTAATCTTTTGTCTTTTGACTGCAGGTACATGAACATACTAACTCAAATCTAGTTAATTACAGTGAAGATATATCTCACAACACATGCCAGTCTTCTTTATCCTCTTTGTCATACGGTGAATGCTTGAGTTCTAACCAAGGAAACGAGCACGCAGAGGTTATTCCTCATGTAGATCAGTGCAGCGATGATTCTGATACAGAGATATTCCGGGTCAAACGTCGATCTTCTTTGAAAGTGGATAAGAAAAATGTTAATGGAGTGATTATGACAGGTCATGTTAAACATCAGGTATCGATTACTTTCTACATAATATATGTTTTCATTTGTCTTTGTGGTCTGTGTTAATTTCTGCATGATATTTTAGTCTTTTTAAGCAATTTTATTTGGTCAAAAAGTACGTTAATTTATGGAAAAATGGATGGAGGGTTATGCGATGCATAAAAGGGGAACACAGGGTTACCACAGGCTAAGTAAAAAACACGAGGTTATCAAGGAGAAAGTTGTACACGGTTTCCACAGACAAAAGTCCGTAGAATTATTGTATCACTTGCTACTAGCCTATTGCCATCATTTTTCTTTTTGTTTTTTCCTCCATTGTTTTTTTTGTTGGACTATCTTGTTTTGTGACCTGCTTAATCGTGCCTGCTTTCGCTTCACTGCCATATGATATTATGTTATATTGAGAAGATGGAATTAGTTGTTATTGAAAGTGGGCTAGGATTTTCTTTTTCTTTTTCTGTATGAGGCCAAGGTTTACGTCTTTTTATCATTCATTAACGTATCCTGAGGATATCTATGTTCATTTTGAAGATATTTCAACTGTAATCATAAATCAAAATTTGAGCTGGGTTTTGGGGGTGGATATAAGATATATGAACAAACTCTAAAGTGTGCAAGCTAGGGGTTCAGCCGTCCCATTATTTCCTATTTATTTCTCTGTTGTGGGAAGGGTAAAAAATGGCTGATGCAGAACTTAATCAACGTCATTAACGTTCTCCATGGGTTAATATTCAGACGTAATCATTCGATAACATAAGCGTAAGCAGTGCATCTTGATACTGCGAACTTCATCACTCTTGGAAAACTTCATCACTCTTGGAAAACTTCATCACAGTTTGTAGGCTGTCAATACTCTATTTTTTTTTTTTTTTTTTTTTTGGGGGTCCCCCCCCACCCCCTCTTCATCGTTGAAGTATATGTTCCACTGTTCTGGGAAATGAATGCAATTGCTTGAATATATTCAGGAACTTAAACGGTTGAAGAAAATCAAAGGAACGAGTATCAATGCAAAGAGGACACCCGGTAGTACATCATTTTATAAGCACAGAGAGCATCCCTCAATTCGTAGTTTCCAGAATGACATGGGAAATATCTTTAGAGAAGAACCGCCTGCAATAGAGATCAGCCCTAAACGTCTCAAAGTCAAAGGCCCTTCATTTCTGGGGTCGAAGAACAGGTTAGATTAACTCAATCAATCTTAAACCAAACCCAGTAATTGGAGACGAAATTAGTTAGCCTGGCCTCTGGAAAATTATCGGGAATATGACTTTGCTAACTCTAATTTCCTAACTACATTGAAATTACCACAGAATTTGATTTTTTTTGAAGCAGTAGAGGAATTAACCATGGTTAGAGGACTTGAAATTCTTTGTGCAGGCCTTAAATTGGGGCAATTTGCACAGTTCAAATTCTTAGGGGGGTTTCTTTTGCTGGAGGGTTGTTTTCCTGTGTTTAGCAGGAGATTTTTCCAGCATTTGGGGAGTATAGAATTTGGGGTTAGTGACTTTTACTGTACATTTTATTTTTCTTTTTTCTTTTTTTTTCTATTAGCCAATTCTTGGAAGGATGGTGGGCTATTTCCACAATTTTCCATAGTTTTAGTTGTTTTCATCAGTCTACTGCTTTCCATGCTTAGGGTTCTTTATTCTTTCATGTAGCTACAGGTCATTGTAACCTTTTGACTACATTAATAAAAATTCAGAGAAAAGCCTTTTTTCCCTGTTAATCCTTATATGTATGGTTATATATAGTGAGATGTCAATTGTTTTCAATTCTGACGAGGAAAATTATGTTTATACGGGTCTCTCTCAGCAGGAGTAGCTCCGCTTATATATGTCGTGTTTGTTTGTTGCAAATAAGGATGTGTGTTTAGTTACAGATTTCCAGATGTCGCAAATAGGAGCTTGTTTGAACACTTGAGCTTTCCCATTGCACATTTCAATTGGAAAGTCCCTATTTTTTAAAATATATAATACTCCCTCTAGTCCTTTTTATCTGTCACTTTTTACTTTTATAAAAAGTCATTTTTAATTGTCACTTTGTAATCTCGATGCAAATTTGCAACACCCTTTCCAAATTTACCCCCATTTCTAATGTTCAATTTAATAAATGGCTAACTAGAGTAGATGTGTATTAATTGCTTTGATAAAGGGTAAAGTAGTAATCTTTACTAGGGCTGCACGCGGTACGGTTACCGCATAAATTTTCTGAAACCGGAACCGGAACCGCATACAACCGGTTTTTCAAAATTCGAAACCGGAACCGGAACCGCATTGACCGGGAAACCGCTTAACCGGTAACCGGTTCACCACCGGTTACCGCTACGGGAAACCGGTTCCAAAAAAGTGTAAAATAACATTGAGTTCAGCGGAATAAAGAATGTTGCAGACAAAATTTTGCACCATAATTCTGAGCTATGTGAGATCCTCAAAGGCTCAAACTATTGATGAATCCTACTCGGGTGGCCACTGGATTGTTACTTGAGTTTGATACACTTGTGAGTAACAGAAGTCTTTATATTCCTTAAAGTGTTTATTTGCTGCAAGTGTGATAACCATA
>ONZE01013043.1:1287-14078 GCA_900322265.1 Macarthuria australis
TCAGAGATGGTGGTCTTTTGTTGTGGTAGTAGGAGCTTATGATTTTCCTGATCCCAAATGTCATTTGATGAGTCTTGAGATGGACTAGGAAGAATGAGGAGGTGACTTGAAGTGGAGGGCGAATAGAAACTAAGTTGTATTAGGTCTGATACTATATATCTTCTTTTTTGTTTTTTTTTTGGTTTTTTTTTTTTTTTTTGATAGTAGTCTGATACTATATATCTGCCTATTCGTTTGTTGTGTTTTTTTGATTTGTGAGCTTATTACCACTTATTTTTGTAGCCTTGGATTTGAACAGGGTAATCTGAACTTGATCACCCAAGCATTAGGGGCGGTAGGACATAAGATGGAAGTCATACCAGACCCAACTACAGTCCATTTCCATCTACCAAATAACCTTTCTGTTCGAGTGCACAGAGAGTACAGTGAATTTATCACAGAACTAACTACTAAATTTCCTCATGAGAAGGAAGGGATTCTAAGTTTTTATGGGGAGTGTTGGAAGGTCAGTTTTAAATTAAGTACTCTTTTTTCCTTTCCTGGGGCGTGTCTTTATGTTAGCATTACCTCACTATCTATTACTGTTGTTAATAGTTGTATGCGTTATATTAGATCTTCGATGCACTGAATTCGTTGGAGTTGAAGTCACTTGAAGAACCGCGCTACCTTTTTGGGCAGTTCTTTCAAAAGCCTCTTGAATGCTTAACACTCGGCAAGTACTTTCTTTAGATGTTGCAATAGCTTGATTAGGTCAAGAAGGTATTTTTCATGGTGGTGGAACTATTGTGATTCTTTCAACTGGATGAATCTACTGGCCAAGAGGCAATTTAAGCAATAATTGCTGTATTTTCCTTGTCTATAGGAACCGTAGAAAATGTTATGTTCAGAATGTCAAACAGATCATAATGTTTCTGAATTATTCTACGAAAGTCTATCTCGCTTTATGGTTTTGTAAAAGATAAGTTTTGCCGAATATATTTTCTGGATGAATTGTTTTTCTGATTGATTGAAAACATGGTGCTCTATGTGTCCCATTCTTAGAAGATATAGATCATCGCTTGGCATAGTACAAAAGAAATTGGCAATAAGAATGGAAAAAATATCTAGGTGTTAATTAAATATTAGACTTGCATTGCACTTAAATCCTATGTTAGTCATGTCTTGAGGGTTTTAAACGAAATAGAGTCATTGTCTGCTTCTAGATATATGATTCTGAGGTTCGTTGTGGTGGTTCCTACTTGCTGGTAAAATTTTATTGCGGATCTGCCATCTAACTGCTCCAATTTTCAAATTAATTCTTCTATCCCATAAAAAAGGAATGCGTACTTTAATATTTAACAAAGTATGAGTGCATACCTTAGCATTTTTAATAGTCACAATAAACCAATAAAAACCCTAATTTCTGAAAGTGCATTATTTATTTGTATGCAATGAATTGCACAATTTTCCAAATTGTATCAATATCTGCGAACAGAAAACAAATAAATTCTATTCAATTCTACCTGATTTCACGTCTTCTGGGAGAAAGACCCTATACTCGGTGTTGACATTGTCATTGCTGATTAGAAACTACAATAGCAAAAAAGAATTAGCTCACGTGAACAAAAGGGTCTTATGCTTACTGCTTAACATGCTCTTATTCCCCCCTGCAGCCTATTATTTGCCCCAAAATGCTGGAGATATAGCTCGAAAATTTATCAAAGATCCCGAGTTGTTGTCTTTCATAGATACCGAGGTAACTCACGTTGTTTTCTTATCTTGGAAATATTTGATTATATGCTTTAAGATATGGCATTTAATCTAACAGTAAATAAATGTGCACTGGTTATCCTGCAGTGTTTCATTGTCAGCACAGTTAATGCTATGCAAACTCCTATGATCAATGCAAGCATGGTAAGACATCTGATTTTCTCTTCACCTTTTTGGCATTTCTTGTTACTTCATTTCATTTTTTATGTACTATATGGTAGGTCTTATGTGATAGACATTTTGGAGGGATCAACTACCCTCTTGGTGGTGTTGGTGGAATTGCCAAGTCCCTTGCACAAGGTCTATTTGATCATGGGAGCGAAATTCTCTACAAAGCTAACGTGGTTAACATCATTCTAGAACATGGAAAGGCTGTAAGTTCACGTTATCTCAAGATGCTAGGATAAGATTCTAATGGAAGATTTTACGGGCTTCTATAAAAGTAGATTTTGTGTTTATGCCCGTTATGTGTACTTATTGCAGGTGGGAGTAAGGCTGTCGGATGGAAGGGAGTTTTATGCCAAAACCATCATATCAAATGCTACTAGATGGGATACCTTTGGTTAGTTTAGGAGATGTCCTATGGTTTCATGTCCTTTCATATCGAGCTTAGTGACATTGCAAATGTCTTGGATTGTAGGAAAGCTTTTGAAAGCTGAGAAGATACCGAAGGAAGAAGAAAATTTTCAGAAATTATATGTTAAGGCTCCATCTTTTCTTTCTATACACTTGGGGGTCAAGGCTGACATTTTACCCCCAGACACCGATTGCCACCATTTTGTCCTCGAGGTGCTTACACATGTTTCCGTAGTTCCATTATCGTAGCGGTTATTATGGTTTTATTTCAGGAATAAGTTTACTGATGGTGTACATCTTTTGTCATGTAGACTGACTGGAAGGATTTAGAGGAGCCTTATGGAAGTATATTTTTGAGTATTCCTACCGTTCTTGATTCTTCATTGGCTCCTAAAGGACATCACATTCTCCACATATTTACGACTTCCTCCATAGATGACTGGCAGGTGAACTCATGGGTATCTCAAATAAGTTTGAATATATGCAAAGGGTTTGGAATAATTTTAAAAATAGGTCTGTGCTTTCCCAGGGATTGTCGCCTGCAGACTACAAGACGAAGAAGGAGCTAATTGGGGATGAAATTATTAGTAGATTAGAGAAGAAACTCTTTCCGGGACTCAAATCTTCCATCGTGCTTAAAGAGGTAATGTTAAAGTAGATCCACCATTGATGAATCCTTGAATTTAGGGCTTGGAATGTGATGGGGGTGAGGACAAATCATATTTTGTTGTTGCTTTTTGTGGTAATATTTGCTAGAGGTCATTATTGGCCCACAAAAATAAGACATGTCCTCCATTTTTTTTCCTCCAATAATTTTTTTTTTTAAAATTTTAATTAGTGCTAGTTGTTCTTGTTTATTTTCCAGCTGACTTCTAATGTTTTAGGAAATTTTCTTAACATTTGATTAATCCTCAGCCCCCTTCGTTCACTCACAAGATTCAGTCGGTAGCCTTCTTGTCATTAAAAGAAAGTAAATTTCTACATGACCTGTTATTTCTCAACAGTCAATACCATAGACGCTTGCCATTCCTGCATTTGTTCTTCACTTTTTTGTTGGGCGAGATGAATCATGATTGAGTGGTCAGAAGCATACCGGCTTTAAATCTAGTGCATTAAGAGAATTGGTGAGGTTTAGAGTTACATTAAGGTCACTGATTCCTGCCTTTGTTGGTCGTACTTCATTTTAGATGCATTTTCTTATGTGGGTTGCCGAGGCCTGATCCTGGTGTTAAATGCTAAAGCAAACTAGCCTCTTTCTTAAAATTTAATTCATTTTAATAGTTAAAATTCAATTCAGTTGAATTCAATACAATTAATAATAGAATTGTCATTTTTTGGTATAGTTTAAAATTAATAAAATTGAACTCATTACGTGTTTGGATGAGTAAAATGGTGAGTGGCAAATGAATTTTCGCCAAATAACACCTCATTTTGCAAGAATTGCATTTAGCTCTCAATTATTGTTTTCATTGGCCACTACTCACTAGCCAATTCTTTCACTCTTTATTATTTCCAAACAAGAGAATCCAATTGTAAGCCCTCAATTGAATTGAATTCTATTAATTTCGGCGTTTCCAAACAGCCAGTTAATGAGGGGATAAACAATAACTGAAACAAGAACTAACTTGTAGAGGAGTATTTAACTCCATTCTATTAATTCAGCTGCTAGGATTTCATATTAGCTGATTTCATATTGTTATTCATTAAATCAGTACTCATTGTCATGACAGATTGGGACTCCAAAAACACACAGGCGATATTTGGCTCGTGATAGTGGCACATATGGACCTATGCCACGTGCGGTTCCTAAAGGTTTACTGGGAATGCCATTCAATACAACGGTTAGCTGAAAACTTATTAGATTCAACAGACTTCATTGTTTCGCACCTTCCCCCCCCCCCCCTCCTTTTTAAACGGGGACTTTCTGCTATCAAACTTGCAGGCTATAGATGGTCTTTATTGTGTTGGTGATAGCTGTTTCCCGGGACAAGGAGTCATAGCTGTGGCCTTTTCAGGAATAATGTGTGCTCATCGAGTGGCAGCGGATATTGGTTAGTACTCCCTCCGTTCCTAAATAAGGGTCTTTTTTTTTTTTATTACTTGCACATAGATTAAGAAATGCATTTAATGTAGATTACTATTTTACCCATAGAAAATCATCAATGTGTATTGGAAATCAAAGAAAAGTAAAGGAAAGTCATTGGTTGCGTGCATTAATGGGTGAGGTAAAAATGGCAAGTAATTTGGATCAAAAGTAAAGTAAAAAAATGACACATTTGGGATTGGAGGTAGTAATTCTTTTGGGCTTCAGTGGATAATTAGTTAGATGAAGTTTTGGTATTATCCCTAGATAATTAGTTTGGTAATAACTTCATTCATTCTATAAGATGAAGTTTTGGTATTATCCCTAGCTAATTAGTTTGGTAATAACTTCATTCATTCTGTCTGTTCTAGTAGAAAAAAACTTAAAACATGTGACAAAAGTGATTCAAGGGAAAAGAATTATGTGCTTGTACTTTTTTATCTGTGACTTTCTTGGCTGAAATTCCTTTTCCTTAAACTCTATCTTCTGGATGTAGGGATTGAAAAGTCCTCCCCCATATTAGATGCTGCTCTCCTTCGCTTGCTTGGTTGGTTAAGGACTTTGGCTTGAACAATTGTACAGATCGACACATATACAACATCGCCATTGAGTTTCTTGGCAATGGTCATGCAATGATTTGTTCAGATTAAGGTTAAGAAATTTCGAAAATTTTCTTATGGAGGAGTTAGTTATAACTTATTACCAGGTAAGGAATGTTGTGCCATAGCCCACAGGGTTCATTATTGTTTGATTTTCACTTTAAATATAGTAAGGTGATATAATATGTATATCAACCTCGTGGGTCGAACAAACTTTTGATTGATGGAGGAGTTTGTTGCTGATGTTTGTATATGCACACATACCCTGAAATGTATACAACAAAAGAAGATTATACAATGTTCCTTATACAGAAAGTTCCTGCTTGCCGTTACTAATTGATTTTCGAATACTTCAACTTCGGCTTGGGTTTTTGACTGATTGCTAACTATTATCATCCAAGTTTTCCGATGATTTCAATATAACAGGACTGACATTAATCCATAGGATAAGTTTGAGAGAAAAATTGAGTCTGAGATTACGGAAACAACAAAATCAAGATTTTGTGCACATTTATCTCCACATACATTGGATAGGTAAAATGTTACATCTATGATGATCTTCTATTGGCTGGATGAAGTGATAAATTAAACATACCCTGAGAACTAAGTTGGATAATAATCTTTTCTAGGGAGCTTGCTTTCTCTATCCCCTTTCATGTAGGCTATTACATGATTGCCCCTGGTGGAGAATTCTACCTTGTTTATAATCCAATCAATGGAAATCTCATTAATGAAGCTGCATTTTCCGCAGACATGCATATGCTAATAAACGGTATCCAAACACCATGGCTATCAGAGCACCAACCTCCTGTAATCCGCTGTGAAATTTCACCACATTTTTGGGTTGATCATGGTGTTCATACTGTATTTTGAGAAGCAGCCTATAAGTATGGTAGTTGAAAGAGAGATAGCGGATCCAAGATATGAATATCGGAACTTTCTGCAGATGAAGAGAGCCCATGCTTAGTATCATATCCGGTAGACGTAGTTGAAATAGTAGGACTGTTTTTTTTTTTTTTTTTTTTTTAGGAGGGCTACGTGGGGCCTGTTCTACTGCAGGGCTCAGCCCAAGTATTAAAATTTAAAGCCAAGGGAAAACCCCCTAACAATTCTTAGAACTATTAGGGGAGATGAACTTTGAACCCATGACTTCAAGGTCTTAAGGTGAGTGCCAACCACTAGGCTACTCATCTGATGCTCAATAGGACCCTGAAATTATCTAAATGGAGAGGAGAAAATGATCTTGTTCTTGTGGGACTAAAAAGTAGTAAGTTTCTTAATGAAGTTCTCATTTTCTTCTTCTTCCTCCTTATCTCATTGTTTACATGCTTACCTTTACGAAGTAACCACCGGCCAACATGAAGGTCATTACTGTAACAGAACCTAGGGTTGTTGCTTTTTTCAAGTCCATTAGTGAAGCCCCAATCGCTAGTCCAAGTCCCTGCAATTGAAGCTAGTCAGTGACAATTCTAGCAAATGATATTAGGCTGCATTTTGATTCAAGGATTTGATTTTAGTTTTCCGATTTGAAATCCTAAATTTACATTTACATTGGAAATCCAAAATCATGTTTGGCTAACACTTGGATTTGGAAGCCCGGACAACGGATGTAAGAATTGCCGGAAAATATCAGCGACGAGGAACAATACTGATGGTGGTCGATGCATCCTTCCGCTCGATTTGAACCAAATCCAAATGGAAGTGTTATCCAAACAAGAAATTTGGCCCAAATTTGAATTATAAATCCAAATTCAACTATCCAAACTAGCGATAAGCTATTTACTCACTGAAGTTTCTAGAAGAAATAGCTGCAAAAAGCGTACCTGTGCAGCTATAATGCAGAGGAAAACCGTGAGCACAGTAAGGAAAAAAGTCCCAGCATCCTGTCTGAGGCCTGCCATGAAGTAGACTACTAAAAGGAAGAGTACTGGAAGGACTAAGTCAAGTGGAAGGTCGCTTGTTGTCCGTGCTAGAAAATATGCACTTAGTCTATACATGTCGACTGCTCTTTCTTTGATGAGCATGGCTCTTTCTTGAGGAAATGTGAAAATTGCTGTGAAGACTGGAAAGAAACCCCAGAAGACGGCAATGAAAAAAAGCAGCCCTGCCTGTGATAATTGAAAGATTGGTATCTAGTTAGGATGCCATTTTACGTTATTTCGTTAACAACCACCAACTCCAAGTGAGTAATTCCTTCTTTATCTCTTTTTCTTTTTCCCCTGTGGAAGGATCCCTTGTTTTTCTCCTTTCCCCTTGTTTTCTAGTGGTTTTCCCGAGTTATACCACTATGTTGGCTATGAACATATCGATCTTCTATTAAGTTCTTTGATATTTGTTCCTCTAAAGAAAAAATGTTCTTTGATATTTGTTTTGTTAAGTTTGTTGAGCAACTTATAAGGACTACTCGTGGCCAATATGAGAAGTTCATGAATGAAGATTATGTTTTCCTCGTCCAAACTGGTAAATGAAGTACAGGAGCACATACTAACCGTTTTTTAGGTATTGCAAATTGTTAAATAAAGACCTCTTCCCCCAACCATGCACGTTGGGGGTTTAATTCGTCCCCCCAATAACTCTTAGAGTTGTGGGGTATTTTCTTTTGGGCCTATGAGCCTTCCCCTTCCCCTAGGCTTTAAACATGGATTTGTAACAGGACAGGCCAAAGGCCCCTCCTTAACTAAAGAAACAAAAAGAGGGATACTAACCGTGTGATGAGTGCTATCTAATGCTCGTGTGCTGGTGATTCGTACTATACTGAGAGATAATTGGTGGAATAAATTCAACCTATGCATAATTAGCTGTTTATTATTAGAGTGAACTAATAATACATATCCTCTGTCAATGATATTATAGGAGTATACCTGATCCTGGAGTCCCGTCTGGGATTTGCTATCTGACTGCCACCATAGTAACCCCAGTATAACTGCGGTGGCCAGAACTTGGGTTACCCTTAGCCTGCTAAAATAGTCATGCCTTCGCTCTTTAAATCCTCTTCTGAATAAAATGGCATATTGTTCCCACCAGCTTGCTCCCCATTCTCTCTTCACCGAAGATAGTTTTGACTTGAATTCTTCATCGATAGGTGTAGGAGCCATGAGCTTCCTCTTTTCCTTCTCTGCAACTCGTGATTCGTAGGCCTCGACAAGATACTGGATTGAAATTAGAACATAAAACAATTGCTTTAAAACCTTCTGGATTGAAATTAGAACATAAAACAATTGCTTTAAAACCTTGTTGTAATACCCTTTTCTCTAAATTTATACTCTTTGATGCATAGATAGAGATGTCAATTGGGTCGGCCAAGTTGGATTCATGTATCTTGGGGCTCGGCTAGTTTACACTACGGGTATCAAGTCGAGATACTCAATCATGAGGTCAACCCAATGGGTCAAAGCCACCTTTTTTTGTTTCAGTTTTTCCGATTATCATCACTACTCCATGGGTTTGAGATTTTATATACTCGTATTATCTGAGTTTGTTCATCAATACGAGATTTTGCTAATGAGACTGAAAATAGGTGAGGGAGGGATAGAAATAATAGAGAAGTAAGCGATGAAGAGAAAGTTTCTAACAGTTAGCTAAAGATCGATAAGGAGTGGTTATAATGATTTTTTTCTTTTAAAGAAAAATGACATATTTTACTTTGAACCAACTGTAAGACTACGAAATAAATGTGTGCACGGTTTGCGTTGAATAGGTCTACCCCGTAGACCATATTGTCACGTTATAACTCACACACTATGTACCGGAGTACCCACTGTGAACCGAAGTATGCGCACTGTGAACCCGAGTATCCCAACTTTGTGAACTTGGGGGTACTCCGGAGTTGTGAACTTAATAAATATCGGCTGCCCCTGGTCTATAGAATAGACCAGGTGTACAGAAAAATTTGCGATAATTTTAGCCTTGACCCATTGGGTCGGGTCGAGTTTGACCCAGAATTTCAGGTTTTGGGTTAGAAAATTGCTTTCAGAACCCAAAATTTGGGTCGGATTTCTACATCGAATCAATTTTTTACAGGTCTATCCCTAGAGGATAACTAGGTATGAGATTTTTCACCTTTTTTCTCTCCATTTTTCTTTTCAGCTAGCTTGTATTTAGTTTCCTATTTCCAGAGATGTCTTACCTCATGGATTACTGCTGGGGGTGGTATACCATTTGTTCTTTCGTCTTCTGAGTTGCCCATCTGTACTTTATCTTCTAGTTCTGATGGTATCGTGACATCATTCATGTTCCCATTAGCAAGGTCTAGCAGGAACTCTGCAGGGTTCATGGCAATCAGAGGGGAACACCCTATGGAGGAGAAATAGTCATTTGCCTCTGATGCCTTTCCATAGTAAAGCAAGCTTCCTTTTCCAAGAAGGATTAGTTTGTCAAACTTATGGAAAAGCCTGCTTGATGGTTGGTGGATAGTCGTGATCACCGTCTTCCCATCCTGCAACATTTCCGGAACCAAATTAGTGCTAAGTATTTAAGCTTTTTTTTTTTTCCATCTTTTTTTCCTCGCCCCTCTAAATTATGAGAACTTCCATTCATTCTGTTTGCTTAAGAGGCATCTTTCCAGATTAATTATTGTTGGGTATCGAACCCAGGTATGTTATAATATAAACCCAATAGAGTCCAGGACGTCTATAGTGGGGGCCTATATGGGCTAGGGTCCATTAACTGGTACAACCCAAGTTTAACCATATGTACTTGCTTGAAGCAGTTTGCTTAGTATTCCACATCCCATAATACACTGGGTGTCATGTTCCAAGCCTCTAAACCTAACCCTAAATACTAATAATTACAACCTCTGAAATCTACCAAGAAGGCGCATAAGTGACAACATGATGCTCGAGAAGTGTTGTCAGAAAATGAATGATTCTTGTGGAAACTTCGTTGGTTAAGCGACCCTAAAATTGTGAAAATGCCATTTCCATTTTGACTTTTAATTTGGGGGCACACACTAGAAAAATAACTCAAAATAATATTTTTAAAAAATTTGATATAAGAAGCTTGGTTATCATAATTGAGTGTACCTCCGCTATATCTTGCAACATTTGAATGATCCTTAAAGCAGTTGTTGAATCCAAGCCCGAGGTTGGCTCATCAAGGAAAAGAAGAGAAGGGTTGATTAATATCTCGTTGCCAATACAAACTCTCTTCCTCTCCCCACCTGAAACTCCACGCACAAATGAACCACCAATGCTTGTGTCCTGACACCTGCGCATGATTATATTTCTTGAATTCATTAGCTCTTAATTTGAACGTTATTGGAACCACTAATGAAATTTTCCTTTGATTAAACATTTGTAATTAAACATTTGTTTATTGGTGCAGAAGTTTGAAAAGGGAGTTTACTTCTCGAGCCCTAGCTCGCAGATGACATCCATAGCTCGTTCTTCCTTCTGCTCCCTTGTCAATGTTTTTGGTAGTCGCAAGTACGCAGTGTATATCAACGTTTCCCTGACTGTGAGGTGAGGAAAGAGAACGTCATCTTGAGTCACAAATCCTATCCTGCAATGCATCATATGTTGGTAAGTCTTCAAAATTTAGATTTTCATCCACCGACATGATCATAATAATGTTGCAATTTGTTAAGATTTTATTCTGAATTTTCGAAACAACAACAAACAACAAGCCGTTTATCTCAAACTAGTTGGGGTAGAATTTCATAGAGGAAGTCAGCCACTTGAGGCTGTAGGACATAAATATCATTCTTCCATGCCTTTCTGTCAAGGGCAAATTCTTAGAGAATTTTCGAAAATGACAGTAAATTTCCGATTCTGTTCATATGTGGGATTCTAAGGGATATTAAGTGGTTTCTCATGGCCTTAGGAGCCACAAAATAGCGACATCATGTTTTCGGCTGGACACTGGCTGATGAACGGATTCGTAAAATTACAATGTAAAAAATTTATTGTCATTTTTTGAAGTTCAAAATAAAATTGCAAAAAACGCGGGATAGTACTGAATATTATCATTCTATGAACAATCTTTCATCAACGATAATCGACGGAATTGTAGTTGAATGTAATAGGCTAGCCAACGAAATAAAACTGTAATTCTTGCCTGCTTTTGAGGAATTTTGAGTATGGTTGGTCATTGTATGTAACTGAGCCTCCTGCTGTTGGCTGAGTTAACCTGCCCCCGAGAAGATTCAAGAGGGTGGTCTTTCCACTTCCGGAAGGTCCCATTAAAGCTAGGACTTCCCCTGGATTCACTGATCCTGTAATCCCGTGTAGTATTTCCTTCTCTGTTGTTCTTCCTTTAAGACTTACCTTGTATGTCACATCTGTGAACTGCAAGATTTCAGCCAAGTAGCTTATGTTAGCATTCCTTCCGTTATTAGCAGATAATTGTACAGCAGCATTTAGGCATTTGGTCAGTTTTACAGAATGATCTCTTCGGCTACAGTCTATATAATGATAATTCTTTATTATTTGAGATTTTACAAATACTGTGAACTTGGAAAATGACTTCAAAATTTTGTATTTTTCCGGGATGTTTCAAATGTATTCATAAAAGTGGTTTCCTGATACTTGACGTGAGACGTCGTTGGCAAGCCTACAACACTATCTTTTGTGATGTAGGCCTCATAATACCACTTATGAATAGATTTGTAAAATAACGGAAAATATGATATTTTTAAAACCATGGCCAAAAGCTCATGACATACTTGTAAAATCTCAAATGTTACAGAAAAATATCATTATATGAGCCCTTTCCCCTCCCCCCCATCCCCCACCCACCAACAAAAGTTTGAAGGACGGGAATTAAGAAGTTCAATTTAGTCACATCTTCCGGGAAGGTAATCGTTGTACTGATTGGTTAGCTACTAACTATCCCAACAGAGATTATGTGTGAAAATTTCAAATTATCCTCCTGACGGGCTTCACAAGTCTCTCGATAGATGATCTTTTGGTATCGACTCTTCTTGAGTCTTGTTTGTGTATACCGTTTTTGCGTATCTAAAAAAGAAAAATACTCAATAAGTTGGTTTTTAAATGATTCTTTTGTGTGTGTGATTTTATTTGTTGTGAAGGGAGTAAGTCTTGTACATACTGTCATAGAAAATGAGATCTGTACAAGACTGAACCTGACCATGATTTATGATCTAGCCATGTTCAATGGATTCCGTCGAGCTAAAATCTGCAATCCTTGGGCTTGTTGAGATAGATAGCTAGCCAGTGAATGCATGTTTCCTTTTGGAGCGAAATCGACACCATGAATGCTTTTTTGCAGGGTTTTATAAGAGAAAATGGAAAGAGTGGCCTGCAATATACCCCAGAAGTAATGTTAGTATTATGTGATGTTACCTTCAAATAGATTGGCAAGGTTGGCTCGGCTTTAATCCTCTTCGTCTTTTGTGTCCCTGCTTCAAGATCCTCAGCTGCACCAATCAAAAGGCATGTATTTTTTCAACTTCACTTGGAGAAAATGTTATTGGACAACTTTTCAACTTTTGGTTTATAATAATGGATGAAAACAAGTGTTTTACTGAACGTTTATAAAGGTAAAGATAACGACCTATTTAATCCCGCTGGCGCTTAGAACGGAAAATGGGGAGGTCAAGATGAATGTAGTCTACCATGGTTGGAAGACCAGCAAAGAGATTATTCTCATAGACCATAATACAACCCATACAAATCAACATATACTTAAACTAGTATGTGCTTGTTATTTGTCACTAAGTGCTATATGTTGCACGACAGCGTCATGGGTGGAGTCTCATGAGAAACGATGGAGAAATAGAATGTTATGACACGGGGTACTCATCTAGAACAAGATTTTATAAATAA
>ONZE01013257.1:844-11011 GCA_900322265.1 Macarthuria australis
TCATTCATATTTTTCCATTACCATTTAAAAGGTGGGTATGAGAGGTAATCGGAATAAAATACGGAAACATATGTTTTCATTACAACACCTATTATCATTACCAGGATACATTTTATAATAAAATTGCACATAAGTCTCATTAGAAATACCATTATGTATTATCTCAAACCATAAGAATTATTGGGGACGGGAATTGAACACCCAACCATAGGGCTTGGGTAAGAGCTCCTAATCACTCGACTTAAAATCAACAGCTTCACTTGTATTCCCATATAAGGAAAATATGCGAAAGACTACCCTTTATATTACCGACTTTTGCGAAACACTACCTTTTAAGTTATGTTTTTCTTGCTAACACTACCTTTCATCTATATTTGCACATGAAATGACATCCATAGCTTTATTTATTGTATTTTCGTTAGTTTAATTCATTATATTTCTAATTTTATTTGATTTATTCATTTTCATTTTCTTATGTCTTTTCCCCTCATTCCCCTTCCTTTTATTGTTTTAAAAAAAAAATGAAAAAATAACACTGAAAATAAGAAAATGAAAAAGACAAAGTGGAGCATTGTCGACTTTGAAAAAACAAAGCAAATTTAATGATCAGTACAAAGATAGAATAATAAGAGGAAGTGGGGAAAAGAAATAAGAAAATGAAAAATTTAAAACTAATTAAAATAAAAAATAAAATGAATTAAACTAATGAAAATAAATAAGTAAGGGATATAAACGTCATTCCATGTATAAATACAGGTGAAAGGTAGTGCTAGCAAGACTAACACAATTTAAAAGGTAGGCTTTCGCAAAATAAGTTATAAAAGGTGGTGTTTCGCAAATTTTCCCACATATACCGTGTAATTGTTTAAAATGGAACTCAAAAAAATAGAATCTGAAAACCCATAACACAAGTTTACATTACATGATGAAGTAGCGCGGCCACGCAATTCACCCCTCAAGAAGGAAGGGGAGGGGTCTCATAAATAGACAGGATTGTCTTTCTAAATGAAATAAGTGGCGTAGACCAAATGACACAATGCAAGCAAACGTTCCTATGCAAGAGGATGGCATATAAATTAGTCTAATGAAATACAATAAACAAGAAGAGTCGGTTCCCTAAGTACTTGGTATCGTCTTCTTTGCTTGAAGCAACAATGATTATTCCTCGTATATCTTTCATGTAGGAATGTATATTTCCTCCCCTTTCTATTTAACGGTTTTTATATTTGTAAGTATTATTCTCATCTCTATCTAATAAGTATTCTCCCTATCTTGAAAAAGTGTTCTGGACTCTTAGTCCCAGCAACATGGGCGGAAATACAATAAAATATAACAAACAAAAACTTAGCGTGGAGGGTGCCCACATAGCTAAATAAAATCCAATCGTTTAATGCATTGTAATACCTAATAATATCTTGATCCTTGCATGCACATGAGCTTTTATATGCCATAATAACCTATATCCAGCCCTAAGTTCAAGAGCACCCAACTAATAACCACGTACTACATAGTGATTAATCATTGAATTAATAGAAGCATGTACATAAAAATGTTGAAAAGAACGAGATTATTATTACCTGATGATTTATAATATTAGCCGATAGCCTTTGAATCTCCCGCTCTTCGTGGTCTGCAAACAGTTTTGCCTTCATTGCGGCAGCAGCAAGACCAGATTTTGCAGCAGATTTAACTTTCTCAGCAGGTAATGGAGAAGCTTCCGCATTTATATTGTCTTGTGCACCCGAGCTCTCTTCTGAAATGTAAAAGACTAATAATACGTATCAAGAAAAATATATTTTGTACATCAAGAAAATTAGTGCTTGTCTTAAAAGTCTTATGAAAGAATACTACAGAAAAAGATGGAAAATTAACATCTTACCTTTCTGATGAGTAGAATTTCTCATTCCCAGAGGACCATCATCCGAATCCATCCTTCAGATTAAAAGACAAAGTTCAGCGTTGATTCCAAAAGCTTTGTTATGACATGACAATAAGTATTCCCACCCACACTCCGAAACGAAAAATGAAACGGGTTTTAGACTTCAAAAAGGTTAAGTCGTGAATGGTATTGACAATTTGGCAGGAAAATTAAGCAGAAGTAAATGGGGAGAATGACAAAAACAAACGCAAAAGGATAACAAAAACAGGCACCAAATATATCATATGTTATCATCTGGTAATACTGAAAAGTACGTGATCTATCATCAGCAGATTGTAAATAAGTGAATGGGATCGACAGAACAAAAAAGGAGAAATAAAAAATAAATATCTAATACACACAATACATAAATACATGCATACATAAATACATACATACATATGTACACACACTGTATCTTTCTTGAGAAAAGAGCAAAAAGTGGCAGCTAATATGGGCCATGCACTATTTTTAAAAGTCAAGTTTCAATTAGCCACCAGTTCTCCAATTATATTAAAGGAGCTATTTGAGACCTTCCTTAGCAATGTACCAGCTAAACCTGAATATGTGCGCACCTTACCAGAAACAAGCATGTAGTGCCCAGCTTTTCTGCTGATTATATCGGAAGGAAGAGCTTAGAAGTCATTTCGGTGTCTAAACAATCCATATCTTAATTTTAAATTTTTAAATTCATACGCTTCCTAAAGAAGTCAAATGTTCATGAAGTTGCTCGAAGCTAGAGAAGTCAAAATGATGATTAAGCGTATTCAACCACACTTTGCAAGTGATGAGTCATAGAGCAACTTAAATTAAAGAATAATTGGAATATGTAGGGGAATCACAAGTTAATGATTTATTAAAGGGAACGTGATTTGGAGTCTCACATTGGGTTTGAATTTGAGTTTGTGGTTAGATCTCATCGTTTGCATATCATGAATCTAACTCACAAACCGCTCATATCTAAGACTTATCATCGTTCGCATATCATGAATCTGACTCACAAACTGTGCATATCTGAGACTGAGTATCACCATTGAATCACACCATAAGCAACTACTGTCTCCAATTTCAGTTTATTCAACAGAAGTAGGTGTGACAAAAGCATATGGAATAAGCAGCATCAATAATGTGTAGCGGATTCATTTTTACTCCTCTCTGCATTTTATTTGCTCCATTCTAATATCATGAACTTCCATGACAAAATGGCCTTCATCTCCTACTTATTTACAAGATTGTATGTTCAAACAAGAACAATCAGTTTCCCAAAGGGCGAAAACTATGCTACTTTCTTTTCCCCAGATTGATGAGCAGGAAAGCACCATAAAATAGAGGATAAGGAGATCAAAAATTTAGAATAAATGCATCTAGTTTTATGAAACATAGATTCATCCAGCTAAAGAATCCTAGACTTTAACACCACATATTTACACTGAAATGATCTCCCTTGAAAGGATACTGATAGGATCATAGCTAAATTAGAACGGGAAATGAGTGGACAACAAGTAGAATCACTAGAAAATAATAAATGAAAAGTAAAATAGGGTAGAGAACTTTTGGAGTGAGCCTCCCACTCCCAAAACGAGAATAAACCTTCCACGAAACTCACTGAATGACTGCATAAGAGATAATACAGCAGCTGGGCATATATATAGGCCTAAAATCCTGAAAGCTACACCCCACCCCGTGGTAAAAATAAAAAAGAAAAGGAAAAAAAGCTAACTAATTTTCCCTCCTTAAATACCCCCCACATGTGTAAAGATTTCCCTTCAAGAACTTCTATCTTTTTTTCTTTTTTTTTTTTTGAGCTAAAAATAATTAAGAACTTCTATCTCTAAGAATTATTTAAGAACTTCTATCTTATTTGTAATTACCTACATATTCCAATTACCTTAACTATCTCCTTACTAGGGACCCTATCAGATAGGGTGACAAGAGAAGAAATAAGAATACATTCTCTAGTAACCACAAGAACAATCAGTAATCACCAGCAGATCTTGGATCCTATGAGGGAAAATAACCAAAAGTCAATCCACCCCTAAAATATTATTACCTCAGGATTCATTAAATTTTAAAATGTAATGCCAATGGCCATGTTTAGAGATAAGAATATTTTCCAGCCAATGGCCATGTTTAGAGATAAGAATATTTTCCACACGTTCCAAGTAATGTTTTGTTTTTTTATTCTGTTCACCATATGTGGATTCCTACATATCAAGCTAACTCAGCCCTGTTCACAACTCTGGAGTGAACACAATGACAATTCTAAGATGCAATACCCGCAGACAAATATACGAAATCTGCTAGGCCAAAATCTCATGCAAATAAAGCATGATACGCCAATTCCAGTTTACAGCTCGGAACTTAAAAATTTTGGCGAAGAAAGGAGAAAGGTCAAGTAAATAAATCACAAACATTGGTAGATTTTTGTAAAAACACACTTGAAAGAGCGTAGAAAGCACAGGAGTATAGGGCAGGAAGCTCTCAAACAAACACGGAAAAGAAAAATTAAAGCCATCATCTGACACCTCTTTCTACATCAAGATGGAATAATAAGGTAACAATCACCTACAATAACATAAAGGTTAGTTTGGATGGGTGTATTTTGATTTCAAATCCGGATTTGGGCCAAATTTCTTGTTGGATAACACTTGGATTTGGATTTGGATTTGGATTTGGTCCAAATCAAGTGAGAGGATTCATCAATTACCATCAATTTTTGTTCCTCGCGTCGATATCGCGACCAATTCTTACGTCCGTTGTCTGATCCAAGTCCAAGTGTTATACATTCAAATCACAAAACTAAAATCAAATCATTGGATCCAAACGCACTGTAAGCTTAATCCAGCCCAAATATCAAAGTAGTTATACCATACAATTGACCACCCGGACCCTGCCCTCGAGGCGGGATTACACCGGGTTGTTGTTGTTGTTGTTGTTGTAGAGGGCTACCCCATTCAACTGTTCGAAGAATTTCTCAGGGAAAGCACTTTTCCCAAACATATGATGACGGGGGGGGGGTATAAGGCAGAAGATAGACCTACCTATTGCCATGCCCTGATCCATCATCCTCAGATAGGGCTGCCAAAGATGCATGGGCACAAGCTGCAGCTACTCTTGGTCCTACAGCAGAAGCCAAAAAGGCAACCTAGAAAATACACACCTGTCACAACTATTTGGAAACAAGGGACATACTATAACTTAATTGTTCAAAAAGTAGAATGAAAGTGCCAGTCAGAGAATAAACATGTAAACAAACAAATTTAGAGCATATATAGGGAAAATACATAAGAGAGTGGAATGTCTGTTAATAGTTAGATTTCAATGTTTGAGGCACTAAGCCTCCCTTTCATTTTCACAGAAATCCTCAAAGATAGCCAAGTTTCCCAATTGAGGGGTAAGAATTGGAATATCCGAGGCACTAAGCCCCTCTTTCAATGTCACAGAATTACATTATTGGGTAACGGAAAGATAGTCAAGTTTCACGGTTTGGTACTTCCTCAAATCTATATACATATATTTTTCTATATTCATTTGCTTCAGTTACCAAATCCACGCCCAGTGCATCCAGTAAAATTATCAGAATTTCAGGGTCCCTGAGTGAGACACATTATATTTGCTTTATGGTTATGAACAGAAACAGTGTCAATAACTTACTACAGCTGAAGGAGTTCAACGACATTATCTCCTCAAAGTAGTGTCATGGGCAGCAATTACACATATTCCAGTTCATTCAATGCTGACCAACTTAGCAAGACTGTTGGAAGTAATGAAATTAGCAGTAGCAAGACTATTGGAAGTAATGAAATTACCAGTTTTGTTGTACAGATGTTCAAAGAAAGTTTGATAAGTGATATGATCGGTTTGAAGACCCAAGTTGCCAGGAGAAAGCTATTCTCAAAAGGAGCTGTAATCTCATACGGGAAATGCTGCTAATGCTTATTAACAAAGTATTTTAAGGTCATTTAACGAAAAGGTCATACTAAAAGACTTCTATCGTTCTATTTTGTTTTCTGTGGTCGAATCAAACAGAGCATTATTTCAAAAAACATATTCCTCCACTCGGGTATCTCCAGTCTTTACTACCTCATACAAGTTCTTCCTAAAACACAAAAGCATCGAGATTTCCCTTTTTCTAAAAATTGTATGCACGTGACTGATCAGTAAGATGAAAGATAAGCATAAAAGGAACTTCTATAATACATTGGCATGTTAAACAAACAATATCCACCTACCAGAGTCATGACCGGATTATCAGAATTTCCAAACGGAAACCTACTTTCTGAATCAGAATCCTGAATATGAGGACCTGGACAAATGAGAAATAGCAGTATATAAGTTAACGTCAAAAAGATAAATACTACCATGGGGAGTTGTGAAAAAAAAAAATAAGTAATATGGCATGACAAAGTTAAATACTTTTTAGGGAAATAAACACCTGATGAGACACCATTTGTATTTAGAAACAATTTTCCACGATCATCCTGGTTTAACCCATTAGACGCACTAGAGGTGCTCGGAACATCTACATTTTCCAGTAAGCCATCCTCCATGGGCAAACGAAGAAAGTGGAGAATGCATTGTGCCTTTGACTTAGTTCCAACATGGTCCGCTATTTCATTCCAGTTATCATTATATATTTCAAGCCCCTCAAGGAGTAAAAGTGTTTCCTGATCAGTCCAACTTTCTCCATCTTGATCACCATACTCTTCTGTAGGATCCACCTTGGTGAAATCCATGCTTGAATGACCAATAACAAATCTTCCCTCATTATAGCAATCTTGGCACAGTGATATATCAGCCTGTTCACAAAGCCTATTAGGTTAAGAAAGCAACAGGCAATTAAGATAGAAAACAAGGTCAAGCCACACTTTAGGACAATGGACATGATAATTATAAAAAAAAGGCTTCTTTTCTTTGAAGTGAGGATGAAAGTAAACCATGGACATTTCTAATGCATAGCACGCAATATTATAATGCACAGTTTCAATGTGTTAAATATGTGAGGCACTTCAAAGTTCGAAATATTTATTCTAGCGACAAGTGAAGGAGAAAGAATTCTTCACTTTCCCATCCCACAAAGAACTGTGATGGGATTCCAAGAGATAATGGAAGAATCCAAACTTGCTGGCCACAGTATCTCTTTTCTATTTGAACACCCACTAAGAACATTCACCAGGTCATATTGTCAGACTAAGTGGACTAAATCTCCCCCAAACCCAAGTGAAGTCCTTCGAGGACTGATAGAGTTTGGTTGTTATCCTTTCCCTTCAGAAGCCTTCCTGTACTACAACTTTGCCCCTATAAAAGATTTACTGAAAATCAGATGTACTAATTACAATCTCATGATTAACACATAATACAGTAGTTCTTTTCATGACATAAGTAAATAGTGATTTATAAATAAGCGAAATAAACGTGTGGTTTAGCTCTCTTGAGAGTATCCCATGCTAAAGGAGGCTTTTATGGTCTCTGAATCTTCTTCCTTACTATTGACCAATATTTCTGGTGAAAACCAGCATCAGAGCCATCCGGGCTTGGGCATTTCATTTGTCTTTAAGGGTTTTACAAACCTAGAGTAATAAGTTATTGTACTCGACTGAGTATTAAGAGCTATTCTTTCTCTTCATACTTTTATGTCTGGGGCCCAAATTTGGTTATCAATCAATTTTCAGAAATGTTTAGACAAGATGGGCGAATGGTGTAAAAATCATCATAGAGCTAGTGCTAAGAAGGGTCATATTCCTTGTGCTCCATGTGATATCCTGAAATTCATTGTATCCCACAAAACAAAGTTATGTACATTGCTTTACACTTTCACTTCTGTTGCCGGGCATAACGAGGCATACTCTATTGACTTCAAAGTGAAGGCAATTAAGGTTTTAATTGAACTGAGTTAGAATGAAGCCCAAATGAACTCTTTGATTCCATTACCGGGCAAACAACAGTTATTGGAAATAGCCAATTAACTTGTTGTGTATCATCTCTCCTTTTTTATCGTAACCAAATAAGATAGCTCCTCTATTTAGATAAGTTATGACAAAAAAATTACAAAAGTTCCATACTAGGATTACCACACTAATTTTTGTTTTCATCAAAGTCTAACTTAACCATTTTGAGAAAAGGGGTTAAGGGCAAGAATATAGAGAGTGATATTTGATGCATGATAAATGATGCTTGATACATGGTTAATGTACTCCTTAGACCTTTTCTGTCAACCCTAGATTGGCCCCAAGTGCCAGCCGTTATGCCTCGTTATGCCCGGCAACAGAAGTGAAAGTGTCAAGCAATGTAAAGAACTTTTTTTCTGTGGGATACAATATGAATTTCAGGATATCACATGGAGCAAAAGGAATATGGCCCTTCTTACCACTAGCTTCGTGATGATTTTTATATCATTTGCCCATCTTGTCTAAACATTCCTGTGATTGATGGATAACCAAATCTAGGCCTTAGACATAAAAGTATGACAAGAAAGAATAGCTCTTAATATTCAGCCGAGTAGTAACATATTTCTTAGAGACATTCGAAAGCTGACTAGAAAGCTACTAGGCAGTGAAGATTTGAGACACTCTCGGTATCTCCCTGTAAGTAGAAGTGCTGAATAATAAGAATTCACTCTGATTTGGAAATGGGGAAATTTGGTTTCCATAAACTAATCAACCCTCAGAAGTCAGAACCCAATTTAACCCAGTATTTTTATTAAAAACTAGCACTTTTTCTCTTTGATTTGGCAAACGATCTTACCAGCTATTAAAGCCTATGCTATTTGGGTGATGAGCTTCTTGACCACTTTTTTAATTTCTCATAATTTTGGTATAATTTCCTTTGTCCATTCAAGGCCTTTGTCCATTCAAGGCGTGAATACAATTCCCATACTCAAGGTCATGCTTGATACTTTTTAATTTCTGAGAGACTTGGAAATATTTTGATCCTCCAAATTTTACTGGCCATACTTTATGTGCAAAATAAAAATCCCATGATATTTTGTCCAGCAATGTTGAAATCCAAAGCTTTTTGGTGCCCCTCTTTCTCAGAACAAGAGCAAATATCATTCAAATTTTCCAATTAAACACCAGGGCTTTAGAAATTTATCATTTAAGACAACAAGTTCCGTCAAAAAAGAGTCCTTGTCTTTTTCATGCCTACAGCATAAACCTCGGAGGGATTAGAATTACCATCATTCAAAATTATGGACAAGAAGATGGATTATTCTTTAACTTGTTCACTATTTTGCGCATTGGGTTAACAAAATCATAATGGGGAAAACTCATTTTCTTTATGATTCTTTAAGTGTTCTGCTGACTAATGATTCCAGTAGGGATAGATGTCTGGATCATAAGTCTTCAATAATCATATCTTTTCCAACTAGTTCATCTTCTCTTTTTGCACCCTCGACAATGGCATATAACTCTCATGATATGAAATGGTAAAGAAAAAGAATACAAGGCATATCATCGGGAACCAGCGCCCCAGCACTAAACCTAACCACTAAAAGAAAACTATAGTAACGAAATTCCATATGTATTAAGATTGAATCGTACCTGAGAAATTCAATGTAGCACCTCTTACATAGTGCTTCAATCAAATAGAATGGGGGAAAGGAAACCATCTTTTAAATGGGTAGAAAGGGGGCCACAATCGCCCAAGAACAAGCCCACAAATGATATCATTCATTTCTACTTCAACTCGAGGTTGAAGAATCAATCTAGATGACCAAGGTAGATGCACCTTTAATTGCATATAACTTTGACAGTTGGGGCAACATCGCCCAATGAAGTCCAAAAGAAAAGAGATAACAATACTGACATGTAACCACACAATATACAAAATCCAATACCCACGTTCCTGAAAACACCAACTCAAAGAATAGACTAGTAATATGCAGTAGCGATCAAGGAGCAAAATGAGGACATAATAATTAGGGTGTATACTTCCAAGTCTTAGCATCCAAGTTCACACATTCCAACAGAGAGTTGTACACATAATACAACATCAAGTGGCATTCCAGCATAGGGATGTAAATGGATTGGGTGAAGTCATCATCCGCATCCATCACCCACGACCATTTTCACCATCCACCACCCATTTCCCCCACGAAATTTATTACCCACATCCAACCCACCCACCACCCACGGGTGAAACGAGAGAACGGGTGCTTCATGGGTGAAATTATTTATATAAATTTTGGATATTTATTATTGAAAAATATCATCTATACAACATACAAGTTATTATTGCCATCAATAGAT
>ONZE01013381.1:0-11347 GCA_900322265.1 Macarthuria australis
TTAATTATCTTAATTTCCTTTTGGGAACCATTTTAATTGCCCGTCCCATTTTAATTATCCTACTTCTATATTTATACCTTATTATCCCAACATTACCCCTATTAATTTATTGTATTTATTAAGGTTAGACTTTTTCGGGAACCATGGGAGAGTGTAGTTGATTAAAAAAAAAAGAGAGTGTGTAGTTAATAGGGGTAAAATTGACAAAGGAAAATTTTCAGTATTTTAGAATTAGGGGAATTAAGTTGGGATAGAGGGATTTTTATTTTATTTATTTTATTTTTTTAATCCTGCTAAAATGTATAACATTTATGTAGCTATTTGTTTGCATTGCTGATTATGTCACTCCTTTACTCTTTATATTATCTTTCTATTCTCAAGCAGAATGGTGCCACATCCTCAATAAAACCACAGCAGATAACTTATATTGTTCCTGGTGTTGAGAATTTTGACCATACACAGATTCCGGAGTTTGTGCTGAAAGCCCAGGATAACTTGGTTAGTCTTGTTATAGGGTAACTTATGATATGGTTATGTTTCTAATTATGCCGTTTTTGGACTTTAAAAACGGAAGTGTATAAATTGCTACAGGATACAACACTCCTTGAACTTGCCTGGGCTGAGCTTCTTGAGAACAATAAATCAGTGACTGCAGAAGAGTTAGCAGAGGTACTATATTTCTTAATTTCATGGTTGTCTTATGGTTTCCCTAACTATCTTTAACTTATTATACAGATGATTTATGGTATTTCCGAGCCTCTTGAGAGCTATTGTGCCCATCTTTTGCTGTCGAAGGACGAGATCTACTTCTCTGTGCTGGAGAGTAAAGGTTACTGTTCTGTTTATGCTCCTCGATCCCCTGATCAGGTAGTTTCTCCATTTGGTAAAGCTTCTCATGTGCTTGAATTTTAGGGTTCATTCTGAATCACCCTCACCTCCTTTTTCTATTAGCCTATGAGTCTGGCTTGGTATGCTATTATGGATTTTTTTTTCTCTAAAGTATGGTCTGCGCACTAGTGATTGATGGGCACAATGTTGTTCTACGCATGAGCATTACAGTTCTCTTTACTGTTCTATAAATTGACATTCAACAGGGTCTTGGATGTGAGAGCTGTTAATAAAAATATATATCGTGTGAGTACCTGAGACTTTACCTTTCTTCTTGAACAAATGCTGTTGATGTTTCTGCACTTTCATTAGTGTGGGATCTAAAATATTAAAGTATTCGTGGGTCACAGCATTGCCATTATTCTCAGACATGAGAAAACAGAAATCTTGTGATTGGATGAAATACTTGTTCCCTATATATTCTTCGCATGTAGGCATACTTGCTGCTAGCCGTATGTGCTGTCTTCCCTTCCTTATACCTGAAGTGGAAATTGTAGTCAGTTAATTAAATTGGTACAACTCAAAGTGCCTCCATGCAAACTAAGAGTAAGGATGTGTGTACTTGACCCCCCCCAATACCCCGTCGTAAGAATGGTAGTGTGTGCCTTGTGTACCATAGTGTATGCTTTTTTGTCGTGTGGGGATGAGATTAAGGAAGCCATCAATACTAATTTTGAAGGTGGAGGGACACTTTCTATTTGAAGGATGGTAGTTTTTCAGATTGAGTGGGATGAAAATAGAATACTTGCAATGCAAGTTTAGTGAGGATGCAAATGTCTAGGATCTTTAAGTCAGGATTGCTACTTAAGTGATACAGGATGAAAGAATCACGCTTTGGTACCACTCATCAGTCAGAGGAATGGGGAGATTGATGAAGATATCGCTCTTCATGTGTGAGTTAAATGACACTATAACAGAGAAGGAGGGGGTTCCCTGGGAATATTGTGTGATAATAGTAACCCTTAAACAAAAGGGAAAATACCATTGACCGGATTCTATCAGTGACCTGTGCTTTACAGGGTTGAATGTTTGGCAATTAGGAAGGTCCAACTGAGTAAGATGCGTGCGACACTAATGACTAATGAGGATATAATAAGTTTCTGGACAGTGTGATTCATGAGAAACAAGGAGTTAAGGCTATCAATGGGAAGATGCAAGAGGCTATGCTTAGATGATTTGGCCATTTTATGAGAAGATACCCAATGAGAACATGCCCAGAAATACTAGTAAAGAGGTGTGAGAAAATTGAGTTAAGAAATTCTAAGAGAGGATAGTGGGAGGCCTAGGAAGAACTATGGAAGAAGTGATCAGACACGATCTAGCCTTGGTCTTATAATGAACAATTTCCCTTGCTAGGTTCTTATGGCGTTCCATAATATTATACGACATTTAACCCTTGACACCTGTATGTTGTATTTTCATTTTATTTATGTTTATTTTTTCAATTTTTTTTTGGAAAACTCAACAAGAAAGTTATCTTTTCGGTATGTGTGGGTCTATTAGAAGTAATCTCTCTATTGTTCTTGCAATAGGGGTAGAGATTGAATACATGCTTCTCGGATCCCGTCCAAAGCAAGACTCAACTGGGAGTTGTGCCTTTTTTATTTCTTCCTAAAAAGAGGACAAGGATCTATAAGGGGAGGGCAACTAAGCTTGATAATGAGAGGAACGTGGATCTCATGGATGGTTTTTCGCTAGCCTTCTTTTCTTGTTTTCTTTACTAAAGCCACCTTGTTTTCCTGTAGTGCGCTATCACGCCTGTCTTGTGCTCCTATTTGCACGGCCTTTGTCACATACTTTTAAACTACAATGACTTTGCAGCTACCTGCCTTATGAGTTATATGCGCTTTAACAAAAACTCTCTCATAAATGGAAAGAGTCTGAGATATAGATCTAGATTCATGGTTCAAGTGATTGTGTTCAAGGACGTGAAGCTTATTCAAGTTTATTTGGAGTATGTGATTGGTTGTTTGTGGTTTGTGGGTAGTTAAAAATAAACTGTGTTTCCCAATTGATATCCACTCTTTTTTTTTAAAAAAATGATTATTATCATTGGACATTCCCTCTAGGGAACAACACTGCCTTGTCTATGAGCCGTACTGGAGCACCTCAGCTATAAGTCTGTAAATTTGGCCTAAAGTTGGTGCTTAACATGATGTTTATTTTGGAATGTTCCTTGGCCATGAGTTATTGTACAAACCTGGTTTGCCAAAAGTTGAAGGCTTAACCTGTAATCTTTGGGCATTAAGTTCATAGAAGTTCGGAAACCTCTTTCTTAGATAAAGATATTTTATATAGTCATAATGCAGCATTTACCTTGTAGAAAGGTAACAGTTGAAAAGGGGACGACGAACTGATACAGTCTTCTTGCTTCAAGCATCATTACATTTGGTTACTGTTGGAGTAGCATTTTGAATTAAAATCATGGCCCAATTTTCCTATATTTCTTCGAATTCTATTGTTTATTTTAGATTATTATTTTCCGGAGAATTTTTTCCTTATCGTCAAGCACATTGAGGGTTACCAGTTCGTTATTAACTGAGCTTTCCAATAGTTTTGTAGTGTCGGGATTTCTGTTTCATAACTTTTTCACTTCATTATCATTGCTCTCCCTCCCAACTGTGACTCTTTAATGAGGCTTATTTTGGTGGTTATTAGATGAAATATAACTTCTTCAAATGTTAGGTTGAGGAACTTCTAAGGAGGAAGCTTGCTAAGGAGGCTGCTGAAAAGGAACTTCAGAACTTCTTAAAGTTATTGAAATCTGCTAAGGCTATGCCTTTGCGTGAAAAACCTTCCAGATCATCATGGATTGAGGAAGAGAGAATTAAGCATCGTATTGAGGCTCTTGTTGCCTACGCAATTGATGCATTCAGCAGTGATAGCCAAAAGAAAACAGCTGGCACGGTAGTTTGTTAAACTTTAGCCTCACTTGACTCTTTGATCCCTAGTAAATTTTATAGCTTTCTTAGTGAAACATTTTGTTCCTTAGTCTTATTTTATGTGTTATGATGTCCGTGTATACTTGTCCCTTTGAAAGTGAAACTAGTAGTAAGAGTAAGTAGAATAAACCAACCAATCAAAAATGTTAATGTGCAATAATATTAGCTCTTCTGAAATATGAAAATTCTGTGGTCTAATATTGAGGGAATATTAGTTTTATTAGCTGCTTCATCAGTTGGCTTCTTTTTACTTTCCATATGCAAGGTGCATATCTATATCTATATGATAAATTTGTCGTACTATCGTGCTTCCATCCACATAACTGTACTTATCGACTTTCTCCAAGCATTAAGAACTAATTTTAATGCCAAAATGACTAGCTTATCATGCGTCTAATGATTTTTGTTTTTTTAAAGCTAAACAAGAGGTCAATATTGTCAACTTGTAGTTGTATTCCCACTAATGCACATATTGGGCTAGCCAAAATGGGACAAGCCACAATAGAAAGGACAGTCGGGACGGAATAGGATTATAGGAGTATTCTTTTGGGATTTCTTTTTTTTAATCACATTCTTAGTGTTGATGTATAATCTGTCAATTCCTTGATACTTTTTAGGCTTCTCTTGTCAGATTCTTATGGAAATGGGGTTGGCAAAAACAGCATCATCAGCATTAAATCTTCTCATAGATATTGGTTATTTTCCGGCGCATGTTAATCTTGATCCTTTGAAGCTGAGTATTCGCACTGACCACTCAGAGGAGATGGTATCGGCTGCTGAAGATTTGCTGGCAAATTCTTGCGACATAGATAAGGTAACTTCTGTATTTAATAACATGTGTCTCTTTCATTGAAGAGCTTAAACCAGGTATGTAACTAGCTGTAGCTAGTTTTAGCTTTGAGTAAGGCTGCATCCCGCCCGCCGGGGGAGGGGATTTTTCGGAAGCGAAAAAAGTGCCAAGCCTCATAAGTTAAATTTGAAGCTTCGAGCTTTCTCAAGGCACAGCCTGTATTGCATGTGGGTTTTTTTCTTCCCTTTAGAAATGGACATCCTGGACAAATGGGTCTCCATTCTGGAGTGCAGTTAGTGAATATCGGTCAAAACCTAATATATAACGGAAAATTGTGAGGCCCTCATTTAGACTGGAAATTTGTCTATGAAAACCCTTTCACTGGTGTGGCCTTGACAAAAGAATTCAGATATGATCTATCTGCAAGAAAGATGCAAAAGCGCATGCATCTTAGTCCTATTATTGCTTCCTCTACTGTTTGAGAGTGTCCGTATGCGATTTTGGTCTGCTTGAGATTTTCTTAGATTTTGAGTTTTGAGAATTATGCTGAATGTTTTTTTATATATATCACACTGTGATTGTCTGCTATGAGCATTGACCGTTATGGTTCATTATGAAAGCTTTTATATGTAAAAACTGTATCGCATTTCACTAGCTTATGGTATTGCCGAACAAGTGGTTCTACTAGCTTATGTGTAATTCAGCTACCTTCACAAGATTCCCCATACAATCGGGCACAAGACAACAAACTCAATGTTCAATAGAACTTAAGGGGCCAAATGATTCGTAAATAGCTAAGTAGCATGTCAAACCTCGGCTACCAATTCGACCTACTGGTGAGGCCTAAGCCAATAGAAAGTTCCACTAATCAGTTTTAAGTTGACTTCATTCTTGTGATCTATAGCCACTACAAATACCTCACTCAACATCTCAAGTGGGCACTTGATCAAGCCTGAGCCGATAGTGGCTAACTTGGGTGTCGGAGCACATTCCAAGATAAAGCCCTGAGGAATGTTTGTTCTAATATGCAGGTTCAAGGTCGGCTTACAAGACTTTTAAGCCAAAATATATGACTAAATACGTTGCTTTCATTGTTCTTATTGTTGTTGTTATCACCGTCACCGTCACCATCGCTGTCGTCATTGTTGTTTCTGTTATGGTTATTATTTAGTTTTAGGCTAATAATCTGGTGCGGAGTTTCTAGTTCTTTTGTGTCATTGGCTGTATAACTTTGGTTTTGACACCCATAATAAGAATGGAGTGTGTGCTATCTCCTTCTCCCCTATACCCCCTCTCCCTTCTATTCTTCTTTCAATCACTCTCTAATGAAAATTTCCTCCACTTATGTTGTGGTTGCTATTGTGGTAGACTGGTAGTCGTATTTTTGGCATCTGTTATGTGTTACATGAAGAATGACAGTTTTAGTGTGAACAGTTTTTGTGGTTAGTTCCCCAATTAACACTGGGAAAGAAAATATATATATAATTTCAGAATTGTTATTAAAGTGGCTATAACCTTGTTTCTGAGTTTACTTTCTGAATGTAGCTATTGTTATTTTGTGGGAGAACTTAGAGGTCTCAAAAACTGTGAAAGCCGAAATTTAAGTCAAGGATCTTCCATTTTATGGATTACAATAGCGTCAGTGTAATGTTTTTGGTAATGGGGTATTATGGTTCATGTGGTTACTTAACAGCCTGTGATGGAAACTGCGCTGTGAATTTAAAACTGCTTTGCGGATCAGAAAAATAATATTAAATTCACTGAAATATACATTTTTCATAATGTAACTTTCTGAAAACATCAATAGTTGATGCTTCCAAAAGTCTGAAATGCCCTCTTTGAAATAATAACTTCAATGCTGAATGAGACCTTTGTTGTAATTATTTCTCTCAGTACATAATGACGTGCTTACTTGTTCCACTTTCCAGGTTCACAGGAAAGATCTTACTCAATTGAAGGTCTATGCAATTGATGTTGATGAGGCTGATGAGGCACGTATAAATCAGCATGCTTCCAGTCCTAGAAAAAGCATTTCCATCTAAAATATTCCATTTCTTGTTCACATGACATCTTTTGTCCAATTACTGATTTTATTCGTACGTGTAGCTTGATGATGCACTTAGTGCCGCGAGGCTGCAAGATGGCCGGATCAAAGTCTGGATACATGTGGCTGATCCAACCTGCTTAGTCCACCCTGGAAGCATTCTGGACAAGTAACTTCATTCTTCCATGTCACCTACNNTTTTCCTTTCCCCTGATTTGAAGAGAGGCAATGAGTAGAGGGACTTCGGTTTTCCTGCCCACTGCTACTTATCCTATGTTCCCAGAGAGGCTTGCAATGGAAGGAATGAGCTTAAAACAAGGGAAAAATTGCAATGCTGTTACTGTGTCTGTTGTGCTGCACTCTGATGGCAGGTAGCCTATCGGTTGATGTCTATTTCTGTGTTTCTGAGGTTTATTGTCTGTGCCTTTTGAAATAGAAATATGGGAGATAGTTTGCATTTGATCCTTGTGTTATTTCTCAACTACTAATTTAATCATCTTATGAATTTAATCATCTTATGTCTTTACTTAAATTTGAGATAACTTTCTGGAACTTGAGAAATAAGTACACCTATTATTTTGTGTATTTCATGTAACCTTTCGGGTAATTTTAATTTCCCAAGTAACCTATGCATTGACATGTTACATATGGGCTCAATATGGAACTTTTTTTTCCGGCTGTTTTAGCAAGCCACCTCAAAAGTTAATAGATTACTGGTAAGATATAAAGATGGTGGCACTAAGCTACTTACTCGCTCTGGAGGTTTGGCACCAAAAGTATGGGAGTGCATCTTTGGTTCTAAGTTGCACGGAGACACACACATGACACTGACACGACATTTATGAAAAGCTGATTTTTCTCACACGTTAGGACACGTTAGATGTTAAATTATTATTTGTACATAAGTATGATATGTGTTCTTTTATTTTGTGACAATACATAATATGGACAAAGAGTTGTACTTGAAAAACCATTGAAATGGTGCTAACAAGCTCACATATCATATTAAAGTAATAGCAGTGGCAGCAAAATGGAATGCAAGCCATAACAAAATGATATCTACAACAGCAACAGCAAAATAAAATTTGTTGCTAGTGCAAGTGTTGCAAAATAGCATATAAGAAACCTAAAAAACAATTGAGTCCAAAATAGTGTAAGTCAGACGCGTGTTGGACAAATGTCCCCGAGTATCGGCCTTAAGTAGGTTGTCCGTGCTTCCTAGCTTTGGTGCGTTTTTGTCAGGAAATTGACTTATAGCTCAATTTACAGTGGCCTTTTTGTTACATGCATTCTTTTTCAGGCATTTGAGGAATATACTCTGACAGTTTGCTCTCTTTCTCTCTCTCTCTCTCTCTCTGGTTGCTCAGCATTGCGGAGTATTCAATAGATAATACTGTTATCAAACCTACCTATATGCTCACATATGAGAGTGCATCTGAACTCCTCCATTTGAATCTTGAAGAAGAGGCTGAGTTAAAGATTCTTTCTGAGGCCGCAGCTCTACGTTTACAATGGCGTAGACAACAGGTTAGATTTAGCATAATTTTAAAGCTGCTGATTGCTTGTTATCATCTTGTACTCCATCAAAAAAATCAATTGCTCAGTATTGTTAATTTTCCTTGCATAGTAATATATTTGCAATTAATTGCTACTTCTTTGTTACTTGCTACCAAAAATCAAGAAGTCAGACCTTTGTTTTGGCATGGAGGCAAAATCCTGTATTATCCTGGAAGCTTATGTCTGGCCATCTTTATAACCTACCCATTTCTTTGAGCTTCCAGTATTGTCATGGTGAACATTTATGAAATTTTGTTTGAGAGTCGGCGTTATTTGGAAATGACTGGGAAGTTGTTATGACTTTCATTGATGTTTGAATTAGTGTCTCTCAGCTTGGAAAGAGGGGAATAGGGCTAGCCAGGGATCACCATAGCCTATAGATTCAGGTTTGCTAGTTTCATGTGTGAACTTTAGCGACACAAGCTAGGCTGAGCAAATTTAATCTTAGTCATAACTTACATCTAAGCAACACCTTGACAAACATGGATGTGGATTCTAACAAGATTACAACATGTAACTAGTTAGCACTGATCTCGTCATGTAATTTTCAGCATGTATGATTTAATACTAACCCTAGCTTTCCATTCCCTGTATGTGGGACGATCAGTTTTTCTGGGTTGCTTGCTCTGTCTACCCTTCTCATCTCTGCCAGTAAAAGAAAAAACACCACACCCATGCATGCTCACATTCCAGGTCATCTTGTTTATTGCAGTCAAGGATATGAAGCAGATCAGAAAAATGAACCGGGTTTATGTGGCACATTCATATGTTCTCAATTTTGTAGGTAAATTTGCATTAACTTTGCAAGTGGAGCTGCCATGTCTCCCAAAATGGGAGAGATTAATTTTGTTGCTTGGTTGGTGAGTGATAGATGGGGAGTACATCTTGTGGGAGATAAATTTGGATGGTATAACTGATTTCCATGCCTAAATTCAGATCCTTTACAAGAGGGAGAATCATTAAAGATTCAAAGAAGCACTTTCTTGTAATTGAAGTTGAACTGGGACTTTTGAATAATTTTTTGGGAGCTGTGTGATTCACTACCCTTCCTGAAGCCACGTTGGAATGGTGTGATAGAACTTTCTAGGAGAAGATTGCGCCTTTGAACTTGGTTTGGGATCAAGTGGTCTTTCTGGAATCTATTTGTGACAACTGTTAAGGGTTTCAAGGAGCTTCTTTGTGTCAAACTCAAAGCACTTTTGCGCTGAATTTTTTGATTTCAATGTTCTAGTACTCGCGTTCCTCAACCATTGTATTTGCTACCTCGTATAAGTTATCGGGACCAATTAAGAGAAAAGGTCTAACAAATTGAAGATGTTAGATATACTAACTTATATCTGCATGTCCATTACATTTCACATGTATACTACCTTCACATGTTATTTTCAACAGTCTTTCGTGGGAAATTTCTTATCTTTGATTTCCAGCAAACTAATCAATTATCTCACCAAATTTGTCCTTCAGTTCTTTGTTGCTGGAATGTTTTCCCATTCAAAAGTCTTATAGAAACATTTCTGCAATTATTAGGATTTCCATGGGTGGAAGCCTTATGAGAGGCAATGGTATGGTATGGTAGACATATGATCGCAGTAATTTCACCATAGAAAGAAGCTTGAGAAATTCTTCACAAAAGCATAGGGTTTTCCTGACTGAGTAGAATACTGGGTTAGGACAAGAACAAGGAGTATTCCAGCAGGATAATGTTTCATCTGTCTAGTGGTTGGCCGAACCAAGGGGCCACAAAGAGGATTGCATGAAGCTTTCGTTGGATTGGTCCATTACAGTCTGATTTCATTCATTTTCTTCGTAATGATTAGCCGAAGTTTTGTGGGCTTCTTTTGCGGTTCCTAGAATAGTTTACCTTGTACTGCACATTGTCCATTGAGCATCTCGTGATGCTGAACTTTCTTTCTCGTGATTATTGGGAATATTTACTCTCTTTAATTCCAACTTTTTTTTTTTCAGATTTCAAATTAATCTATGTTGCACAAGCACATATATGTGGTTCATTATTTTTATTTTTTTTCCTTCTTATTATTGACTTGTCGTTGCTTAGCAACCATTTGGCTCTTCCCTAACCTTGGTTGTCCACTTCCTTTTTCAGGGTGCTGTTGACACCGCGACTTTAGAAACACGTATTAAAGTGGCAAATCCTGAGGATCCAGAGCCACATATCAATCTTTATGTGGAGAATCAAGCGGACCCTGCTATGAGACTTGTTTCGGAGATGATGATTCTTTGTGGGGAGGTTGTCGCTACTTTTGGCTCATCCAATAACATTCCTCTACCTTATAGAGGACAGCCTCAATCGAATATAGACAAATCTGCATTTTCCCATCTTCCTGAAGGCCCAGTTCGTAGCTCTGCAATAGTTAAAATAATGCGGGCTGCCGAATTTGATTTTAGAAAGCCTATACGTCATGGAGTTTTGGGTCTTCCTGGTTATGTTCAGTTCACGTCTCCTATCCGTAGATATATGGATCTTCTTGCTCATTACCAGGTTCATTCTCCACCCCTTGTTGATAATAGAAAACAAACAAAAAGGCTGAAATCTTCCTTTCCATGCTGGGATTTTCGAGCCTCTAAACAAGCATAATTTTTCTCTCTCTCTCTTTTTTTTTTTGGATGATTCACTATATACTAACCTCAAGTAAGACTCGAAGTCCATTGTCACTAGTGGCTGAGCTTGAATGGTGTTGAGGGGGGCGGAAAGTTACTGGATATACCCACTCTATAAGTTTTTCCCTTAACTTGAACTAAATTTATGTCGTAATTTCATGAAAACACTCTGTTAGAGTTCTAACTTTCAAATTTTCAGATTAAATGAAAATTTCTCAATTCCAATCATCAGTATGCTCTACTTCAAGTCAAATAAACCAACATTCGTTAGTATTTATATATTAATCTTTATATTTATGAGTACAATTATTAGTTCTCCGTTTAAAAAATATGTAGAAAAATATTTTAAAGAATTCCTTTATGCGGGTCTGTTAAAAACAACTTTGAACAGAGGTGAGACTGCACATATCTTAACCTTCCCAAACCCTGCTCAAAGTCAGGATATATTTGGCGCTGTTTTGTTTTAGGGAAATTGTATGAGGTACCCTGAGGTATTTGTAATTATAC
>ONZE01013419.1:1574-11782 GCA_900322265.1 Macarthuria australis
GTCCGATTTTATAATTTCGTAAAATTTTTGGATTTCAATTAATTAATTTCTAAAATTTTGAGATTATATAAATTTATCCTTATATGAATATTCCATTCCCAAAACTCACTTTTACTAGCCGTTAGTTTTAGGTGCCACTGAGAAACGATGACATTAACAGCCTGTTTGACAACCTTAGAATTTGGTGGGATTCAATTCAATTGAGTGGAATTGGGGGTTTGCAATTAAATTCCCTTGTTTGGCAATAAAAAATATGAGAGAATTGAAGTGATAGAATTCCACTTACTAGTAAAAAGAGGCCAAATGAATTCTTGCAAAAAGAGGTGTGATCTGATAGGAATTCATTTGCCTTCACATTTTACCCATACAATCATAAAAAAATGAATTCAATTATATTGATTTTATTTTCATATCAAATATGAGAATTTTATCATGAACTGAATTGAATTTTAAGTCCAGAAATGAATTGAATTGCACTCTAGAATTGTTTCCAAACAGGTTGTAAAGGGAGAAAGGGCGGGTATGTGACTATTTGTATAACCATTCGTAGCGGTTAGAGTTCATCCCAGCGTAGAGTTGTAAAAACCAATAAACTTAGAGTATTATTAATTAAAATATACGACATTAAAATAAGATTGTACAATTGGACAAACTAGATAATATATAGATAATAGCTTTTCTCTCACTTTTTTCGTCTTTTTTTTTTCTTGGGCATAGAGGCAGTTGTTTGAATAAAAAACCTTCTTAAACCCATTGAAACATTTCAAATTACCTATATCACCTCCTTATTGATAACGTGACAATAACTTATAGGTATCTTATAACTTTCATAATTCAATATAGGTACTATTGAAAAAGTGTGTAGCATTATTACCAAAATGTTTAATATAAAAATGGAGTTAAATGAATTTAAAAAACATGCCTTTGAAAAATTCAGAAATCGTACATATAAGTTCCACCCCCCCCCCCCCAAAAAANNTCCCACCCCCCCCCCCCCAAAAAAAAAAAAGATGTTTGAAACCTCAAGATTACGAGGATGATTTTAATTTTTTAGAATTAAAGTCATCTAAGTCACGTTTCCCATTAAAAAAATAATTCAGTCATACTATTGTTGTGTTGATGGAAGCAATGTATTAATGGTGGCATTGTGTTGATGGAGATAATGCGTTGATAGAGACAATGTGTAGGTAGTGGTGTGTTGATACAATATTTATTAGGAACATGACTAATAGGTACCTAATAACTTTTATAATTCCTAATAGGTGTTATTGAACTTTTTTTTTTTTTTGCAAGATATCCATTAAAACATCGATACAGAAAGTGAACCTATTAGGAATTTTGAGAACTAAGTAGAAATGAAAACTTTAAAGTAATAACTATTTGTTATTATTCTTATTTATAAAGTGAATAGACTTATTTATCCATATTTCTAACTTTTTTACCGGCTTAGAATTTTTTTCTTCTTCTTCCAAGAATGCATGGATTTCGTATGCTGAAAAATGTTAACCAAACACAGCCTAACTTTTCTCGGAACAAAACACCGCATAGTAGGCTTCCATATTAGCCAATGTAAAGAAAGAAGCTTTCTCAGCTACTCGCGTTGTGCTTAGAGCTAAATACCACTTGCAAGAGTGACTGCTACCGTATAAGTTAAGTTCTGACACGTGTGATTCCCCTACATCATGCTCCTTCCCTAATGAAGAAAGAGAGGTTGGTTAGGTTGAAGGGGCCTGATCCAGTTTTAGTTAAAGTCAATTTTGATGGCTCTGTTCTTGCTGGCAACGCTGCTGGATGGGTAGTAACTAGAAGCCACGAGGGAGAGATCACTACCACAGCTTCTTTCAACTTTGGAAGGACCGACATTTTAGTGGCTGAAGCTCGTGCGATGAGAGAAGGTATAAGTTGGCGTACGATTTCGGGTTTCGCCGAATTGCTGTTGAGGGAGATAATGAAATTTGTATTAAAGCTCTGCAAAACCGGTTTATTTGCCCTTAGAAGATTCAAGCCCTTATCACAGACTGTAAGAACCTGTTCATGCGTTGGTGCACTATTAAAATTACACATACTTATCGTGAAGACAATAAAGCTGCCGATTGGCTTGCCAACAAGCGGCACGGCTCTCAATTAAATATGTTGTGGTCTTTTCCCTTCCCCGTTGAGTTTAATACTATCATTATTTTCGACAACTTAGAAATCCCCTCCGCGAGGAAGGACTCCTGAGTTTCTTTCCTACCCTTAAAAAAAAAATAAATAAAAAAAAAGCTTCCGGATTACGGATATGGCTGACGTTTCGTTTAACTGAAGAAATAAGAATGAACACCTCTCCCCGCGGTGCTAACAGAGTTCATATTCCAACGGAGTTCTTCTGCTACCTTAACGTATCAAGAACCCAATTTTAGGGCTTCTCTTTGATCATCTCTCTTTCTTTTCCCCCTCGTTCGTCACTCTCACAAATCCATTTTCACTCTCTAGGGTTTCGATTTGCTTGTTCTTCCCCAAATTGCTCCGATCAAACCAATCTCCAAAATATCTAGGGTTTTTATTTAGTAGAAGAAAGTTCAAATTCATTTGGAAAGTGAATGGATTGGGGAAGCGTAACAGCGGAAGATCTGATCAACGCCCTAAGAGAAGTGGAATGGTCATCTCCACCTCGACCTCCGTCTGAATTCTTTTCCCGATTCACTATTCCTCGGTCTTATGCCAAATGGAGCAGTCGTCTCAAATGCAATCTTTACTAGTAAGTTCTCCTCTCTCTATATACTCCCCATCTTTTCGTTCCAGATTGGAAATATGCAGTTAGTTTTGTTTTGAACCGTGGTTTTTGAGCTTGAATTTTGGTTTGGATCCACTTTGTGAGGAGAATTTGGGTGAAGAAAACAATCAGACGCTCTTTCCGTGCAACATTTGATGTTCAATTGACATTACTTTGATTATTGAACAGTCTTACTGATGATGTTGTGAATAATCTAGGAGTCTTGTTGCGTTTCATTGATTGTGAAGGGCTGTTTCATTGATTGTAAATTCATTATACTCCTAGATTGATAATGAATTTACAGTCTGATGATTGCTGTGAATAATCTTTAAAGTTGAATTTACAAATGCCACCTGTGAAACCAAGCCATTACATTTTTTACACTCAACCAGCGATATAAGACATTGTGGCTTTTGCACTCGCCATAAACTAGTTAAACATTCTAGTTCTAGCAATTTAAAGACAACAAGACAAAGAATCAAGCACAAGCTATTTGAAACTTATTAAGTTCCTTTATTCTGATCTCACAAGGAAACAGATAAGATTCCCTCCATGAGAAACTAAAGATTACTTCAGTGTTACATAGAAATTCATGGTGGTGCGTCAAAGAAATATAGTTCGCTGCCCAAATGAACATCAATTACTTTAATCCTCCAACATACGCGAATAAACAAATTGATTCATAGCTCACTAGAACAAAATAACCAATAAACATTAAGGGATGGAAACGAGATGTTGCCAAAACTGACCGAGTACTGAAGAACAAAACCAGTGAACAATTCTTTAGGCATAGCAAAAGCGCCTCGAAGATCGTCAAAGGTAAGCGTCATGCCCATACCCAGCGTAGTGATTGTCAAGCCCCAAATGGATAGCTGGGGGGTGACCCATTTGAAACAACTTGGTTTCAGAAGTCCCATTAAGCATCCAAGAGCTACCCATATCGGAAAAGCTGTCGCTAATGCTTCACCGAGGGCTTCAATCAACTTCCTCAGCCGCGATTTGCAGCCAGCACGCCAGATGTTCGACGAATTGCTGCAAAGAATCTGGGTGGAATTTCTTGTCTCATTCCTTGGTTTAGGGATTAAAAAGAGTCTTTCATTAGTAATCAACGAAATGGGATTCCTGGTTTGTGTCTGAAAATCATATTGGCAACTTAATCTAAGAAGGTAACATTATAATCAGCATCATCGGACTGTAAATTCATTATCAACTTTAAATAATCTAGGAGTCTAGTTGCATTTCATTGATGTAAAATGTAAGTTCATTATATTGGCGCTTCTGAGGTTGTTGCTCCGGATCTTTTACCCATGCTTTGTGACTAAATAATAAACTCTGTAATTCTGTTTTCCTTTTATAACCTTATTTATGATCTAGAAGCACGAAAACATATTTGCACCCCTTGTGTTATCCATTTTTCTGCTACGTCACACATGCTGGTGTTATTCGAGTTGAGAGGTGCTTGGACTTCGAGAGATTGATTTGATGTAATGTTTCAATTTGGTGTACTGGCAGCTATCGAACAAACTACTTTATCATGATAATCGTCATTCTTGGTGAGTAACTAAGCTACAAGTTCTTTTCATCTTACTAGTATTTTTGTTGGACGTGACTTTATGAATTTTCACTATTTTATGTAAAATCTATTTCTAGGTCTGGGTTTCCTTAGGAGGCCACTTGCCATTTTAGCTGCTGCCATGACTGCTCTTAGCATTGCTTTACTAAATGACAGGTATGTTGATCTATTCTTTTAATCAATATGAGGATGAGTCGTCTACTCACTAGTGAGATAACTTATGGATGGTTTAATTTCGGTGTTTCCTCTTTTTCCTGATTGCTTTTCATTTTGGGTGTCAATGTAGCGGGTGGGTGGTTTGAAGCTTAATTTCAGCTGCCTGCAAATTCTCATATCTTGTCTAGGTTGGCTTCTGTTGGGTGGTGTTTTATACTGTTTGATGACGCCCTTTGGCATTATATGGTAAGGAGGGCCCCTTGGACTTTTCCCTAATTCAGGGCCCCGCCCAAGGTTCAGGTTGGGAGAGGAGGAAACAACAACTTGACAACCAAGAGCCTTGCAAAATTTCCCATAAATGGGAAACTTGTGCCTCCTTGGTTTGGGACTCGGTGTGCATTAAGCACAAAGACACCTCATACGATTGGGGCAAATGCCTACTTGGTATCTTTTTGTAATACATAGTCAATGATTTGGCTGGGATCGACATCGTTTTCTAGGATTTGTAGACTTCAAATGGTGTACCATCAATCCAGAAGTCTCTTACTTGGCTAAGCCACAAGTGTAGCTGATTTTTGACCCCTTTTAATGTAACAATTAGGCAACCTTCTTGGATTAACTCTTGAGAATTCTCTCTCCAACCCAGTACTGCTGTTGATGTCAAACATTTCGCATTTATGTGTAATGGAAAAACAAGGGGGAAAGCATCCCTTGCAGTTAATAAATCAATGTCCATTGATTAAGTCCCATGGTGCATGTCTTTGATAATATGTTTTCTGTTATTATATTGGGTTGCTTACTACTAACAATGTGTTGGATTCAATGAAAGATCCTAGTACAGATAATTCTTCTTCTAGGAAACGGCTGCCTAATAATTGAGGCCACTAGCCATAAATATTTGAATTTGGTCACACAACTCTTACTTCATGAATATTGTCTACTTTGTTCGTCAAAAGGCCAGAAAAATTCTTTTGCACTAATGTGCTTTCTCATATATTTCTCTCCCGTCATTTTGCATTTCAAAATAAGGTTGACCACAATGGTTAAAAATTAACTTTTTTTTTTTGTTGGGGGGGGGGGGGGAAGGTGTGTGTGCAACTTACGGTAGAGGTGTCCAAGTTGGCGGGCACCCAATAACCGACCCGGCCCAACCCGATTTTTCCGGGTCAGTACCGAGTCGGGTCATTCATGGGCTCTCGAGTTAGCGGGTCATAACTGGGTCGGATCGGGTCTTGCCCCGTAGTGACCTGGTATTGTTTTTTGAAAAATGGCGAATAAACTCAATGGGGTGGGCGGGTCGGGTCAATCTCGTGTTATTCTTACATCTTCACATTCGCTGTGCAAGTTCATGATTTAGGATTAGGTTAAAGTGGGAAAGAAAATTGCTTGGAATTTGCCCAACTTCATTAAAAAGAAGAAAGCAGGTCGACCCGACCCAACCAGAATTGAAAATCCCCCGACCCAAATGTGACCCGCCCCGATCCGGTTGTGACCCGTCCCCGCCCCACCCCTTTGAACACCTCTTACTTACGGTATTTCGAAATAGACATCACACTATCAATAATGTTGTCAATGCTTGTTTTTGCAGCTTTGCCGGTACTTTTAGTGAGAAGGTGACGAGAACTGTGAGGCGGTTTTCTCCACATCTAGCGGCAAAAATGAGGCCTCCACTTACGTGAGTGACAGTGTGTTAACCTTTCATCTAGTTTATCAAAGCTTTCATACTTTTGTCTTACAAACCATTTAAATGAGCCAGGCCTGTTATTCGTGGGCGTTCTTCAGCCAAAAGGGCAATATACATTTGTGGACGGCCTCGTACAGTGTTTGTGTTGATTTTCACTATCGGTATGTTGATTCTTTGCTATTGTCTCTTGCATTGTGGATTAATCTATGTAAATTCTAATTATTTTTTTGTACATCTTTTTTCAGTGAGTTTCATCCTTTGGTTTATTTCTTGTGGTCTCCTGACTGTTCTATGGGCATTTGCAATTGGACTTCTTGGTAAGTGATGCTCTTGTTCCCCCCCCCCCAACCCCTCTTTTTGTGTGTTTTCTTTTTTTTGGGTGATTTCCCTTTTTTGGCAAGTGATTTTGTTGCCATAGGAAATTGTCTAACTCCAACTTTGCTCTCAGCTACTGTGTTTCATGCAAGCTTTAGAACTCCCAACTTGAAAGCTCGGCTGAATACATTCCGGGAGGAATTTCGTGCAGTTTGGCGTAACTATAGTGAGCTGTAGTTTTACAAGCTGTACATAGTGTGAGTAGTCTTACTTGACTCTTTTTTCTATTGGGCTATTATTTTTACATTTATTCTGCACCTTTTTACCCCTTTATGCTTAAAGGCCTCTATTATCTCGAATGGGTGTCAGCCATTTTGAATTAATCCTTTGTTTTCCTTACCTTTGCAATTGGTTGTCTCGCTAGTGTACGTGTACAAGGCTGTCTCAGGGTGTTCATAGGTTTTTTTGGCTGACGAATAACCCTTTTGTGTTAAGGTTCCCTATGGGTAGAATTTTGTTCTGTGATTAGGTGTGCGATCATAGTGACCAGGTTTGACCCCGTGATTTAAATGGTTGGATATTAGACATGTCGATTCTCGAGGGGAGATGATTTGGGATGACACCTGCAGTAGACTTGACTTGGAAATGAAGTATCTAATTAACCCAAGAACTCGGCAGCCGTAATTGATCTTAAGAGATGAGGTCTTATCTCCTGGCTTGTTATGTTGGACCCCTCGCTCATTGGTGGGATCCAATGGGAAGAGCGAAACTCAATTTGCCATGAGTTATTGATTTTTGTCATGGTTACTTTTTGGTGAATCTCAGGCGTAAACGGGTGATGTGGCTCATGTTGTCATGTCAATTAGGCAAAGGGGAAAATACTTACACGGTCTTGGTACTATCACGTAATCATGATCCCTCGTAACACAAAAAATAGTGAAATTCCCAAAATACCCCTTTTCTGTGAAGTCCCAGACGATAAAAATGCGTTCTTTGTGTCACAAAATTATGTTAAAATCAGTAGGCAAAAGGAGTGGGAAACTGCGAAATTAGGTAGCGAGGTGAAGCTGATCCAAGCTAAGTTTCTAGAAAGAATTAATTCAGATTTTTTATTGTTTGCATAATTTATTTGGATAAGTTTTCTTGATAGTCCAAATTGTTGAGTCTGTATTGGTCTAACTCATTTCCTTTTCCACTGATTAGGGATCAAAGCAACGAAATATGAAGCTAACAGATGTATTGTTCTTGAAAAGTTGAGATCCAACTGCTCCGGCCAAATAATTCTCTGTGGCTTTTCTTGAAAGGTGGTGGTGGAAACATACCTTGAAAGACTATGGGCAGATTGATCTCTGGGATTGTAAATTGTTTTAAACATCAACTTTTGGTGGACATTGGACAAACAATGTTGTATAAACACTCTTATTCCAAGGAACTGTGCTTTGCAGTGAGGTCATATGTCTTCTGGTCTCTGAAGTGTTTGTATTACTCTTTTGAAGCATTTGTTTCCCAGTACGGCTCGTGAAGACCAGGTTTACCTTGAGGTACCCCTATTGTGAACTTTGGTGGTACCGCACTGTGAACTTGGGGGTATCTCTTGGGGTACCTCTGTTAATTACATGTGTATACCCCATCGTGAACTTAATCTATAATATGGACATGGTTTATTTAAGAATCTACTTTTGTTTTCACCCGTCTTTATAAACCAAAAGACCAGTCCGTCTTTTTTTTAGTGTCTTTTTAGATTTCTCTTTTTAGCTCATCAGTATTGCGGCTTCTTGCAATGTGGTACTTCGTGGGTTTGATCTTGAGGGTTGCAATTCCCTGATTATTTATTCAGGTCAGTGTCGTCTCTTAACCTAATGGAGCCATGATATAATCCCATTAAAATTTTAACAACTCATTTAATATAGCCAGTCAAAGTATCTTTTGTTACACTTTGGTGTACAATGGTACATTTCTTTCATTCATATTCATCCACCTTATCAATTGGAATCCACTTTATGGCAAAAAGAGAACAAGTGATAGTTTAAATTCGTTGAAATAGGATATATGCAGTTTCATGTTATTGAAAGATTATTTGAGATGTTTTTGATATATTCACAATATCCACCAAACAACATATTACTAAACCCCCTTACAAATATTTAAGTTAACTCCAAAAGTTCAATTTTTCCCTCTTTGACAAGGCCTTTCAAATCCAGCATATATTGTTATGTTTATGAGATCAAAATGTAGAGGGGAATGGATAAACCCTATTAATTTCAATCTTTTTGACCTATTGCATAATTCTCTACCATTAGAATAATTAAGGCATCTCCAACCTGAAGAGATAGGATCCTCTACAATAAAAATTGGAACTGATAAACTGAAACGTATAGTTCTTAACATGTACGCATGATATGTGTCTATTTTTATAAGTAAATGGCTGAGATTTGTTTTATTATTTGATTTAAGGGAAATTGAATGGGGTGCCCCTGAGGTATTTAAAATTATACCGGGTGCCCCTAAGGTATTTAAAATTATACCGGGTGCCCCTGGTAGGATAATTGCTACTGTACGGGGTACAACCGAGGCATAATCTTTCTCTTACTGTCCCTTTAAAAGCTACTTGCGGCATCCGATATAATTCCAAATACCTCAGGGGTACCACATGCAATTTCCCTTAATTTTAAAAATCCACATCAATGAAATATATCAAGCGAATTGTAGAGAATCTGATATACAACTTAAAATGTTACAATAACAAGAGTTGATATTTGATAACCATTGGACCTAGAGGTGTCAAAAGCTGGCCCGATCCGAAAACTCGACTCGAATCCGATCCGAAATTTTGTATTTTGAACACGGTTTCTCTACCCGAAACCCGAATTTACCCGAGCCCGAAATGACCTGGAAAACTCTGGGTCAAATCCGACCCGACCCGTCCGACCCAGTGGGTCAAGACAGAAAACTGTTTTTGGCTCTTTTTTTGTATTCTTATAATTTGAGTTGAACTAAAAGATGCAAATTTTTCAAAAAATCATATGTTGTTTCATTAGATACTCAATAAGTGTATTAAATATTGATAAATCTCTCTTTATACGCTATCGATTGTTCTTTATTGGTCAAAAAAGCTAGTCATATATAATTTTTCTATATTTTTAGAGCTTCTTTGAATATTTTCAATATATCTTGCAACATATTTCACTTATTATTGAGTATATGCCACTAAAATTCAAAAATAGGGCTATATAAGTCGAATAAAATAAATGAAAAAGGGCGGCTTTGACCCTTTGGGTCTACCAATATCCGATCCGAACCCACTGGGTTAGAGTGAAGGTTCTGCATTCTCGACCCGTGACCCGAAGTGACTCGACCTGTAAACTATCCGAACTCGAAGATACTCAGACTCGAACCCAATCCGTCCGACCCGTTTTGACACTACTAATTGCACCAAATGACATAAATTTACACGTTTATTTTGCGCAAATTGGCCAACAAACACGAAAGGTGAACGTTTGAACAAGTAACGGGACGCTAGCCTTTGTTGACGGTTGACATGTTGAGAGTAGAAGGCCGTCCAAAGCTTCAACCTTGCGAGTTGCGTGCTTTCAATAAATTAATGGAAAAAAGAATCCCAGAATCAAAGTTGTGGGCGCTCCTACATCGTTTCCGTTAATCACAGCCAATGGAAACTAGCCACGTGTACACAACCACTACCTCGAAACCTAATGCGACAATGGCGCACG
>ONZE01013657.1:0-11191 GCA_900322265.1 Macarthuria australis
TTGCTTTGATTCTCTCTTTCTTCCCCTTTCTTTCTTTGCTTTCTCTTTGCTCTAACCACCATATTTATTAGCATATTCATTTTATCCAAATTCAGAACTAGAACTGTCTTTTTACTGAATCTTTGGTTGGTTTATTACTTTTCTTAATTGTTGGGATTTTGCTGCGCTACTTCTTGTGGTTGATTTGTGTATGGTTTGATTGTTTAATGGGAAACTTGGTATGACTGGGTTTTGGGAGCTTTTGGGTACTTAAGGTTTGGTCTTTTGTTTGTTTTGGGTGCTTAGATCCGCGCTTTTTTTGGGTGAGATCTAGACATATTGAAGTCATCTTTTTGTGTTGCTGGATATTGTTTCTTTTCAGTTACTGAACTCAACTTAATTTGATAATTAGAGATGTAATTGCAAAGTAATTAATCAGAAATAAACTCATTTTTATGTGTTCAATTCAGCATAATCGAGACTTGTTTTCTTCTATTGTTAATTTATTTTGATGTTTATTTACCCAATTATATTGCTATTCATTTGAAGTATCTGATACCACATTGTATCTTTGCGTACTTGATGAACTTTATATCTTTGATTGATTCTCTTCTTTTCTAAATTCAAAGCTAAAGGATCTTTCTATATAAAACTATAGTTGGATGCAATTTCGCACGTGTTTTTCAAGTTATAACACATTTTTGTTGGTTTTGCCGTGCATATAGTAAGAATTTTGAATTAAATTTATATTTACTTGATTACATTATAGTTTTTCTATTAAGTATTAGTTTAGATAGAATTATATGTTTATTTTGCCTCTACATGAAAATTCTATAACTTCCAGCCCATCCAAGATTTTAATCCTGGCTTCATCACTGACAATAGCTAGTTTGTTCTCGAAGTATATTATCCGTTTGCTGTAATTCTATAAACAATCAGTTATACTCATAGTTTTTCAGTTGTCTTTTAAGAATGACTATGGGTTCTTGAAAACTTTTTATTTCCTTAATGTCTTCATACGGTTTCTTTTTTTTTTTTTTTTTTCCCCCAATTACTCTGTTCTAGTTCAGAATATCTGGGATTGCATGTTTCTTCTAATTATCCATTTGGTTGAATACTCTATGCATATTGCAAAAAGTAGAGTAGAGAAGGCAAAATGGAATCCCAGAAAGCCCAAAAAGACATTAAAGATTCTCATTTTTTCTTTGCTATTTTGGTCGGAGCAGCAATGGAAGCCATACTTGTGGATTGTGTCCAGAGTAGCTTGCACCATTTTATGCACCGCAATGCTATTTTCATCTGTGAACGTCTTTGTGCCGAGTTCCCTTCCGAGGTATGTGGTTCCTGTGGCTTTGTCTATCTTACCTGGTTTCTTTTTTGTTTTAAAAAAATCCTAGATGAAGCTAAATGCCTTTCGCCTTACCGTGCAGCGGTGCACACAATATCAAGAATTCTAAGTAAGATTTCCTTAGGAAGGAAGCAATTTATATTGATGAAGAGAGATAATTGTCACTAACCTCTATTTACAGGATCCTTTGGTGGCGGCTTTGTGGCTGTGTGTTTCCTGTCCTATAATGCCCTGTCTGAACTGGGAGAGGACAGGATATTTTTCTTAATAAACTACTTGAATGCCCTTGATATTACATTAACATTTAAATGCTAATGTTTTGTTCTTGAGGAAACCATGTAGAGGAAGGGGTTCCCTTCTATTGAACACTAGTAAATGTTCTATTTTAGAAGGGAAGGTGAAGTTTCCCACTGTCCTCCCTTTTGAAGAAATACCTCAACATGGGGACCACTCTTCCCAGCACACCCACCCCTCAATTCTCTTCAATCTAAACATAGTGTTAGTGGCTGCATTAGCATTTTGATGGTATGAAAACGGGTGCTTTTGATGTTGGATGATGTTCATGTGCACATATTAATTTCACCTTCCCCTGGAAAAGCAATTATTTTGAACATAGTATTAGCGGTTTTATTTTTTGTTGGCGGCACAAGTATTCTGTACTCTGAATTATGAGAATATGAGTTACCATGTTATCTCCGTATGCTTCTTTTGACTGATGTCTCTTTCTGCTTAGGTGAACTTGCAACTGTTAGCTACTTGCTACTTGCGCAATGATCAAGCTTATGCTGCGTATCATATATTGAAAGGTTTGTGGGAACTTTTTACTGATTTTTAACTTGGTATGGACGTAAGTTTACATGTTTTTCGCCTATTGGCTAGTGAAACTACAGCTTTGCATAGTATTCTTTTAATTAATTTCAGTTATTTTGGTCACTCCTAAATATCGCAACGTTTTTGATGTTGTGATTTTCTTTGTTTGTATTCCATGCAGGCACACAAATGGCTCAATCCCGCTACTTGTTTGCTCTATCATGCTTCCAGATGGATCTTTTAAAAGAAGCAGAAACAGCGCTATCCACTGCTAATGAGTCTGCTTTAGAGGTAATTCTGGTTATGTGTTTGGATGATTTTCTCAAAGTAGAACTCTTGTGAGCACCATTAGGTGCAACCTTACCCTTGATTGGTAGATAGAGAGGCAGATTTTTGCGATGTGGTGAAGACGTCTGTAATCGGGTAAAATATGAGTTTTGTGAAGTAAGTGCTTAAAATGAGTACTTTGTAAATTCAAAAGTAGAAGATACAATGGATACCTCTAAATCGTAGACAAAAGTGCTAAAAATAAAGTTCTGTAGACACATAGCGAGAATGAAGATATCAAGTCCAGTAGACCCTAAAGAAGACTAAGTTCACTACCTTTGGAATTAAGAAAGTAGTGAAAAAAAGGTAGTAGATATTAAGGATAAGACATTGTGAACCCATAGGAAGTGAGAAGTCCAATAGACGCCCGAAAACAAGAAGTAGAGCCTTTGCAAGAGAGAAACTAGTATTGACCCAAGAGAGATGGCAGAGGCAAAAAATGGGACTCCGGACTTGTCTATAATATCAGCAAAGATGTGGGTTTTGATGCTTTGGTACTTCCGTGTCTTATTAGGTTTTGATGCTTTGGTAATTTTGCATCTGAGGATATATTTACTGCTGCACTAGATTGTTCTTTCATGCTTGTTTGGTTACCGAGTCCGATTTATAGGATCAATTTACATCACTGTAATATTCTCTGTGCAGGTCCCAAACGGTGCAGCTGGTCATTATCTTCTTGGACTCATTTATAGGTAACATTTTTCTAGTTTCCTTTTTGGTTTTAACCATCTGTTTGGATGTGTGAACCGCTTTGTTGTTTCTTTTTTTTTTTCTCTCTCTCTCTCTCTCTCTCTGTTTTGGTTTTTGTTTTTGTTTCTAAAATTATAATAAGGATTAAAAGCAAAATGAGTCTGACATACTCACACAGAAATTGGACCAAAATTAATTGACAGAATGATGGAACAGTGAGATTAATTGACAAAACGATAGAATAGTGAGTTTTCAAGAGACTCACACCCCTCCCAATACAAATCACTCCAAAATCAGCATAACCATATTACAATAGAATGACCCTATTTATAGCTCTAAACCCTAAAAGCTCCCACAAAACTAACTTATTTTTCTTTCCCAAATTACCCTCCTAGAAGCCCTAACTTAACTTATTTATAATAGCCTAACTAATTCCCTTATCCCCTAAATATCCCCCCTTACTGTATTGTCATACTTGCAGTCATCTTTATAGTTATTCTTTTAGAAAAGGCCTCCTTAACTAATGCTATTGTGGGAAAGGAATCCCCTTTGGTGCCCATTTTCTCTCAACCAAAGCCCAGCAAACACCCTCTTCATTGGCTTATGATGTTTGATGAATCCCATCCATTTAAAAAGAAATCTGGTTTTCCTGCTCTCTCTGTTTCTAAAAATATCTTGGTATAATGTTAATGATATAAGAATTTCTGACGTGAGTTTAGGGATGAATGTGCTTAGAATAGAGAAGGCAAGTGGAGAGTTTTGCGAACTATGGAAAATGCCAATAGGATTCTGTGAATGCAAGGAGATTACTGTTGTGGCCTCATCAGAATCAAACATTGCGAGTTAATGTAAAAGGGCATTTGGAATATGAAGTTGTTTCCAGAAAATTGGGCTTGTTTCAAAACATTTCTACTCAGAGGACCGTTGGTCGATATAGCAGTAATTAATGTGTTTTGTAATAAGTCAAACATTTCAAGAAACAGTTGTTTTGATGGCAACTTGCATTTTAAGTTATTTCTCAGTGGAAGATTTTACTTTTGACCCTAATAGCAAATGACATTAGAATTAGTCTTTGGGTGTTTTCTGTAAACTTATCATATCTTTAAACTCTTTAATACCTATGCTGGAAGTCTTCTGTCGCTTGATTTGGCGTCCAAATTTTTATGAACATGGAGTCTTACTCTTAGATTGTGAAAAATAGACACCTTTTTTCATATTTGTATTTTCTTCTGCTGTCCACGTACACATACACCAAGAAATAGTAAAGAGACCAGCTTCACAAAGTGGTGATTGCAGGTTTCTTCTTTTTTCATTTCCATGAAAAGCTCCTTCGTAGCTTTAATGGTGGCACCAGTTTGACCCCAAATAATAGGTGATTTATTAGCTGCCCTAAATCAGGGTGTTAAATTTAATGAAATTGTGTGACAAATATTCACAAGCCTTGGAGGGGCAATAGAATTCACAAACTAAATGACCTTCCTCTAAGAATTTCTGTTGTAATCTTCCATTTGGCAGATGGACAAGCAAAAAATGAGGGGAAAAAGAAATCCAAAAAGAAAAGAAAAGGTGCTATGCCTATGGCTAAGCTATTGAGCTTCCAAAATGAATTCTGCTTACACTGTAAATAGATGCACAACCAACTTATTATGCTGAGAAAGAAAGCTTTTTGTGTTGTACTCATAGAATAGCGACTAGTAGCTTCTGGTAAAATGACATCAAGCACTTCCCAAGATCACTGGGATCCAATTCATTTTTCGTCATGTGATTGGATATGAACTATAGCATTTTACATTGATGATTTGGTGAAATCTGGTGCACATTTGGCAATGGTTTTATGTTTTAGGACATTGAAAAGTATGTATTGGTTTGAGCCTTATTTACTCCTACTTCCACACGAGAAAACAGAAGCCGTGAAAAAAAGAAAACCTGAGCTAATGTCGTGTTATTTTAGTTATTAGTTGTGAACGTTATGTCAACCTATTTTCTTGCTGGCTGAGATAAAAGGATATAAAAACATTTATATCCATTTCAGGTATACTGATAGAAGGAAGAGTGCTGTCCATCACTTCAAGCAGGCATTGTCAATGGATCCATTGTTTTGGGCGGCATATGAGGAACTTTGTATATTGGGTATGTTCATTATTCCAGTGGCACTTATTTTCTTCCAATGCTTGTGCTTGTAGGTTTATCATAGTCCATATAGTTAACTGAATATTTTATGATTTCTTCTGTATGTTACACCTTTTCCATTTTAAGCAACTGTGAATCCTGAATTCTTATAAAGAAGCAGATCCAATAAATTTATGTGATCTTGCACAGAGGCTGCTCTTGAGTTTCAAATTTTAATTGCTTCCATGCAAGTATGACATGGTTACTAGTTGTGGTGCATTTGTTGTTCATATGCTACTATAATCTTCCTTGCCACAATATTTTCCCCCTTTCTGGACAGTTCGCCTTGAAACAGTAACCTGAAACGTTTCAGTAACATCACATGGGGAAATAGAATATTTTGGTTAAGCAGAGATCCAGCTTTTGCCTTGTGCCGCATGGATTTTCCAGGACAGAAAAGTAATAGACGCAATTAGGCGTGTAGGTCGAAGCTAGGACTTGAGTGTTGGTCTAGTGGTTAAAACTTAAGACCCCTCCCTCCAAACTTGAGGTTGGGGGTTCAAGTCCTATCCTCAACATCAGTTGGGATTTTTTTAGGTATTTTCCTCTCCCCTTGGCCTTGACCTTGGGCTGGTCTCTGCATTTGGATAGGCCCAAGGGACCTCCTTACCCTTGAAGAAAATAAAAAATGTAAGTTTGAAGTTAGAGTGAGTACGAAAAGAGCACTCATAGCTTCGAAGTTCCAACTAGGTAAGATTCTCCACAGCCTAAGGATTCATTTGCTGTAGAGGCATTTGTGGTAATCTGTGAAATACATAGTCCCAAAACTAGCAACGAAAAAGGGAGTGAGCGAGACATAAAGATAAGCAACTTGGACCAAAAAAGAAGTAACTTGGATAAAAATGAAAGAGACTGGCGAAACAAATCCTTTTTGTGAATTACCTTGTGGAGTTTTTCTTTACTTCAACCTTTTCTGAGCTTTCAGCCCGTGCAGTGCTGGAGGCCATGATTTATTTTTCTGTTTTTTTTTCTGAAGTACGGCTCTTTGGAGAGCAGTAGGATAAAAGTTGGAAGATGTGTTTGGGGGAGGGGTAATAAAATGTATCTTGGAGGGTTTAGTAGTGAACTCTCTCTGTAGACACTCTAATATCCTTTTTCAAACTGGTTTATTTTGTGACTTCAGTAATTAGCAATGCAATAACTAAGACACCAGGTTAGGAGATAGCTGACGAATGAATAGGAAACAGATATGGAAGAAAAAGGACATATAATTGATCCTATTGGAATCCATTAGCGTGTCAATTGGGTGTGGTGGCTCCCTACCATGCCTCATTTAGTAGGGAACCCATAATAGGCTCTAGTTGTTTGCTATAGACTAATTCTTGTTGATGTAGTTGATACCATCCATTCAGTGTAGCAAAGCTATGTTGCATTTTAGGAAGAGAATTCATCCTAACATAAAAAAGACAAGATTGAGATGCAACTTCTAGACTTGTCTTATGATTGTAGAACAAGTAATATTTGCATCGACTTGATAAATAGTACAAACCCTAATCTTGTTTACCTCTAAATGACTGGGATGTATTTTCAGGTTGTGCTGAAGAAGCCGATGTGGTTTTTGGTGAGGCAGCTGTTGTTGCCATACAAAAGCAACACCAAGAGCAGCATGAAGTCACTTCTCGAAACGTTGATACTTGTAGTGAGGACCATAATCAAGTCTCTTCTAAGAGCTTGGAAGATTCCAGTCCAAGGCATCCGAAAAATATCCACGGAAATAGTGTAAAAGATGCTTCTGGAAATTATCAGGGAATGATTGCGTCCTCCTCAACTATCAACCACCCTCTTAATTGTGCTCCCTCTAGCTTGTCATTTTACAATACTCCTTCACCAATGGCCTCACAGGTAAGGTAATGTCTTCTCTTTCTTTTCCCCCTTCTTTGGGGTTTTTTTTCCAGGGGGGTGGAGGGGGGAGGGGAGATATCAATCTTCTTCTTGTTAAATAGAGAAGTGCTAGTTAGTTCACAAGGGATTAGTTTGTTTATTTCAAATCTCAGAGGAAGTTGACCATAGTATTGATTCTCTTAACAAATGTTTCCTACTTGCTTTGGATTATACCTTTCATTGTTCTGCCTGTAGTTCTTGTTCTGAACATCATCTTTTTTAACTTAAGGAAAAGCTTAGACGTGATGTTTGTTATTTTGAGTCGAGACTGTCACTTTGTAATGTGTTTACAACAACAACAAGAAGCCTTTTGTCCCAAACGAGTTGGGGTAGGCTAAGAATGAAACCCATAGAAATTTTATAGAGGGAGCCACTTAGGGCTCTGGAGAGAAATAGCATTCTTCCATGCTTTTCTATCAAGAGCTAAGTCCTTGGATATTTTCCAGTCTTTCATATATTTTTTAACTACTTTCTCCAAGTTAGTCTTGGTCGCCCCTTACTCTTCGTCACACCCTCCTCATGATATATTATTTCTCTCCTCACTGGCTCGTCCCACACGCTGAATATGACCAAACCATCTCAAGCAATGTTGCACCAACTTCTCTTCAATAGGAGCTACCCCAACTTTCTCTCTAATAACCTCGTTCCGTATGCTATCTAACCTTTTGTGACCACATAGCCACCTCAGCATCCGCATTTCTGCAACACTCATCTTGTGCACATGTTGGCTTTTTATAGCCAAACACTCTACTCCATATTATTCCTCTCCTCACTTTGTAATGTGTTCAGGGATAAAAATTTGTTGTGTAAAACCCAAACCTCACTGGGTACCCTACCATTCAAATCTCCTTTAAGATTAGAGGAATATAATTAGTTTCAAACAAGGAATCCGCTTTATAGTAGAAAATTATTTTCTCTATTCAACAAAATCTCCTTGCGTCAACAGTTAGCTTCAGTCCTTATAAAACCATAAGATTCTACCATCCCTAACCATGCATCTGAACATGGTATGTGACTTAATTATAACCACTTAATCCTCAGGTTAAGTGCAAATCCGGAAAAGCTAGAATAAAAATACAAGAGGAACAATTACTGATCTTCCTGGAAGCAGTTTTTCACATTGTCCCCAAAGCTCCAACCGTAATTCAATAACTAACTATGATTGTTTTACTCCTGAAAGCCAAGTATGACAAATAAGAGCAAAAACTACCGATATCCCTAGAGAAAGCATGTGATCAGTTTTTGCCATTTTTGTACAAGCTTGGACGAGGCTTCTGTTCTTATTTCCAATTTTATTCCCCTTCCTTGTTTAACTTCCCAAAGTTGTTCCCCATCCTTTTATTTAGAGACTTAACTTGTTGATTGTTGCCTAAAAAAGCCCCATTGTATTGCTTACACTCTAAAAGCACGCTGAACAGTTTCTATTCTTTTGTGCTGTAGGTCTTCACATGAACTGCCTTCTCTTCCAAGCCCTTTCTTGAATTGTTCTCTATCTCCTTTTGAATTATGTCCAACATCAAAATTTTCAGTTAACATCTTAATAAATGGACCTTCAATCAACTTGCCCAAGGAATTTATCGTTCACAAATTTGCCCAGCAGAATTCAACGTCTTTTTCATCTAAACAGCAGTGATATCCAACTTTGAACATTAACTAGTGTCTCTTCAAATAAATTTGTTTTGATTCCAAAATTCAAAGCCCAATTGGAGATGTCTTCTTGTATGGTGTACTTGGACCCATTGGATATGATCTCATATTGACGGCTAATTACTCCCATCAATCTGAGAACTCCTAGAATTTAACCCGGCTACGGATACATTGAACTAATTTCCTTCTTGTGATCTCCTTAACCCTTGGACATACGTATTGAGGCCCATCCCATTCTTGGAAAACCATAGACTATGTTGAAGATGCGCCACAACTCACAAATCCAAGGTTAGGTGCATAACTCATACGTTGAAGTCAGAGCTGGAACTGTCTTTCCCAAAAATTAATTATTTTTGAACACATTATTCCATGACCAACTCAAAATTGGATGTTTGACCATCTATTCAGTAGTTCAGCTCATTAACTTTCAAATGGATATATGAACAATCATACTTGGATAAGAAGAGAAGCAGTAATGCCACTCAACAAGTCTTCTTATGATTTTATGTGGCTCCATTTGAATTACTCCATTACAACTTAATCAATATTACAGTATGAATCACAACTCAATTGAACTAATTACACAAATTCAGAAGTTGATGATTAATTAGCTCATCAACTCTAAACCTGTATCCAACTAGGTTTCATGCTAATTGATTCATACAAGTTGTTACACATTATCTTGGAGTATCCTTCAATATGCATTGGTTTGTAAATGCTTAGAAGATTTAAGGTTCTAATTTAGCATAATTAAACACTTGACCTTGCTTACAAGGTTTGGCTTTCTCGGGTGCTTGATTTGATGCCCCTTCTTTGTGATTGATCTTGAAGTGCTGGAAGTGGCTTGGGCTCTCTATATCAACCATGAGCAAAAATTGGCGACAAACCTTTCTTTTGGGATGCCGGAAGAAGGGGGTGGGGTGGGGGGGTGGATGGGTAGTATGCTGCCTTTATTTGCTTACAATAAAATGAGCTCACAAGAGGGGGGGTTCCAGAGTAAAATGTACGTTACCTAGTGACTAGGAAGCACAGACACTCTACTTGAGGTGGCGTGTCATGTCCGGCACCGAATCTCTGGGACACTTGTCCAACACACGTCTAACTTGCACTATTTTGTTACCCAATTGTTTTTTAGATCTATATATACCATTTCGCTACACTTGCACATTTTCATTGACATTTCAAGTTCAAATCTTTGACTATATGACATTTCCCCATAGAATAAAAGAAAACATATTATTTATATGTATAAATAATAATTAACATTCGACGTGTCCCAACGTGTCAGAAAAATCAAATTTTCATAAATATCGTGGCAGTGTCGTATCGTGTCGTGTTTCGTGTCGCGTATCCGTGTCCGTGCAACTTAGCCTAGTGATGCATTAGCAGTTGTCTCTTTACTCGAATTCGTTCATATAAGAAACATTCATGGTGTACTCACCTCTGCTAGAAGTGTAGACTTTTGTATTTGTTCTACCAGTGTGTCGTTTTTCTTAGGCAGGTAATAATGGCTCCTTGCAAGTCGTATTACGGGGCCTAGTCGAGGGCTAAGGCTTTCTTTTGGGGGTTGGGGGGGGGGGGGGAACTACTCTAATGTTGTTGGTAAGGTCATGGGTAGGGATGGTTTACCACTAAAATCCCCTTGTGCTCGTTCCACCAGCGTATGTAATATGTGGCCTGCTCGTCTTCTATTCAAAAAATTGTTCTCAGATAGCTATGTGGCCTCATGTTTAGGTTTTTCTTTTTGGCCTACTGCAGCTGTCAGGTGTTGCGCCACCAGCTCTTTGTAGGATTGTACAACAAAATCCTGCTCCGCCAAGCAGTGAAAGCTGCCCAAGATCAACCGTAAACACAACTCTGCAGGCCCCCAGAAGGAAGTTTGTCGATGAAGGAAAATTGCGGAAGGTTCTGCTCTTGTATCTCTTTGATATGTTCTCAAGTCATTATCTGTTGGTCAATGAACCTCAGAACGTTATTAAGTGAGGTTGAAGAATTGTTAGTAAGTTTATGAGTTAAATATTTTTTTTCTTTTATTCGGAAAGAAGGGACTCCTAACCCAACTCGTTACTAGGTTTGGAATAGTGGTGAAGGTCAGGGGAGGAAAATTGGCCTGGTTTACAAACAACCACAACAATATGCCCCATCTAAAGGTAGGGTTAAATCAAACATACATAGTGGGTTGAGAATATCCTTTTTGACTGTGACGATACAGTTGAAAAAAATTCTACAATTAGTAGTTCATCAAGGGGGTGATACTAGTCTCATTCTCGATTGGTCAATGAAAAGCTGCACCATTGTTCACCCCGCCCACGACTTCTGCTGTATAAGCATTATTCAGTT
>ONZE01013754.1:0-12687 GCA_900322265.1 Macarthuria australis
GAATTTTTCTTTTTTTGTCAATTTTTCCCCTATTAACTACATACACTCTCTCATAGTTCCCAAGAAATTTAACCATAATATAACTATAATAAAAGAATAAGGGTAATTTTGGGATAATAAGCTATAAAATAAACTAAATATATAATATAAATAGAACAATCAAGATGAGACATACTAAAGAGGAATATAGACAATTAAAAGGACTGAGGGAGTATTTGGTAGTATAGTGGGCATGACTTCACAGATATGCATTATGATGTTTGACTCTTTGGATGTCTCATTTTCTGGGAGTATCGAGATATACTCATTTTTCCATATTACTAAAATAGATTCTTAATTATTAAAAACAAATGAGAGAAAACTTGTTACTATTTATGAATATTATTTACGTGTTATATATTGTCATGAGTAATGAGTTGGCCAAAAACAAATTTCCAGGGGTTGTGCAAGACAAGGCTAGGACATATTTCATTATTTCTTTTTGATGAGCTAGGAAAACAAGGATGAGTTCTTTTTGTATTTCTATCTGCTGGTTGGATTTTTTCTGCTCTTCTCCTGTAAAGTTTGCTTTGATGGCCAAGCCTAACTTTTGTTATCGGTCCTCGACTCTCCCCTTCCTAGAAGGTGGATATCGTGATTTCCGAGTTGCCTTTTTAGGTTTGGCTAATTGGCTCTGTTTTTAGTTCTTCTTCTCTTGTGAGTTAATATATTGGGTTGATTTTTCTAAAGAAAAAGGCTAGGACATATTTCAATTTTTACTACTTTAATTTGTTACCATTGCATGCAGAGTTAGAGTAGCTTAACAATATTACAAGCAAATTGTAATATTTCAATTATAATGAGGTGGTATTTCAATTTCTATAATGGGGTGATATTTCAATTATTTTTGGAAAAAAAAAAAAAATCATCTCATGTGCCAAGTATCGATCATCTATTCTACTTATTTATGTATGTTGATTTCTTTTTTCTTTTTCCTTGCCTTATCGATGAAAAAATCTATAATGATCATATGGTCTTTCTGTTGATTTTTAATTAGTTATTTTTGCAGGATGGACATCGGAGACATTGATGGAATGGATGATGAGTGGTTATCTTAGCACTTTGGAGAGCTTTTGCTTTTTTTAAATGAAATTCCAACAAAGACAGAGAAAAGAAGGTCACCCAAAAAAAAAAAAAAAAAATTACGAAAAAAAAAAACACAGGGAGAGACAAAAAAAAAAAAATGCTATTATATGCTCCACAATTTTTCCAATTGAAGAAATGAGTGAGCTAATTAATTAGCCGAGTGGTCCGAAACCCTTCTTTAATCTGTCAATTACCCCTTTTTGTTTTAACATAAAGGCTTGACAATGATATTTTTAAGAGAAGGCAAGCCATTGAGGGGATATTGTAAGACTATATATTGCCTGTGTTTGGGTTGTTTATCTCTCTCAGTGAATATTTTTATATTAGTCATAACTGATTTCCAATGAGGATTAATTAGCTTGCTTGAATACTTTCATTCCCATTTTCCAGTGTCTCAATATCTTTTTTTTTTTTTTACATAATAATAGAGGTGCTTATTTAATCGGTTTGGTTAACAAACAATCAAATCAAATTGATCAAATTTATAACTTTTATGAACTTAATTAAACCAAAATTTACATTGTTAACCTGTCCATTCTCTAGTTTTTCTCCCCAACGCTCAAAAGTTAACAAAAAAAAAAATGGTATAAATACATAAAAAAAAAATACACTTAAAATTATTACAAAATGCATGGAGACATAAAGAGATATTACATATTACAGAGTATAATTTTTGAATTCCAGAAGTGTTAGAATCATCTACTACAAAAGATGTTACACTAATTATAATGACTAATCAATAATTCGTTGTACAATAGATGAATGGCATTTCATTCATAAAGCTACTATTTTGTTAGGACGATAGACTATTACTACTTGTTTTGAGCCGAAAAACGAATTGAATTTTTGTGTACCTAAACAAGCTGAAGTAACCGAAAAAATCAAATTAACTGAATTTAAGAATAAAGAAAAAATAAGGCACCACATTGAGAAAAAAAAAATTGTGACAAATATTAATGTAACTATAGGCCCGGTAATATATGTACCTCAACTTATGACCATTTTATTTCAGGGAATTGTATGGGGTGCCCTGGTTAGTTTGGATAGGTGGATTTAGATTTGAAATCCGGATTTGGGTCAAATTACTTGTTTGGATAACACTTGGATTTGGATTTGGATTTGGATTTTGACTTGGTCCAAACCGAGTAGAAGGATTCTTCGATTACCATCAAATTTTGTTCCTTACCGCTTATATTCGCGACCAATGCTTACATTCATTGTGCGTACTTCCCGAAACCCCAAATCCAAATTCAAATTTCTATTGTTATCCAAACAAGATTTGGATTTCAAATCCAAGTAGGATTTCAAATCCCAAAATTGAAATCAAATACTTGAATCCAAACACATCCTTAAGGTATTTGAAATTATATCGTATACCCCTGGTAGGATGCATGCTACTAATTGTAATAGTTGTATTAATATTGAAGATGTAAAACCATGACTATCAGGACTACGTGGTATAATTTTAAATACCTTAAGGTTAGCTCATACAATTTTCCTTTCTTTTATGCTCTCTCTGTCCCATTTTAATTGTCCTAATTTCTTTTTCGATCTGTCCCATTTTAATTGTCCTATTCCTATAATTAGTCTATTTTATACATTATTATTCCAACATTACCCCCATTAATTTATTATTATTAAGGTTTGACCTCTTGAGAAACATGAAAAATTATAGTTGATAGGGTAAAATTGACAAAGAAAAACTAATAGTGGTAAAATTGATAGAGATTTTTTTTTAAAACTTTGTATATTTAAAATTAGAACAATTAAATTAGGGCAAAGAGAATATCAAACTTTCAAAGATAGCGCACGGCACACTAAGTTTCTCACGAGTAGCAAATTTGTTGCCTTCATCCATTCAGAATAGAATTATCCCCTTTGCTTTAGTCATCCCAAATCCTAATGATCACCAACAATCGTCCCTCAATCTTCTCCTCTAATAAATCTTCAAATGGGTCATAAATTACAAACGAGATCAGCTGTACCATATTATGTGTCATCCTATGTGCCACTACTTTCTCAACTTGATACTTACCCCACGTGAATTGGAGAGATATCAAAATTGAAATTGCTTTGATTACGTGGCAAACGATGAGAGGGTGGGCACAAGAAATGACACACAATATGGTACAGGTGATCTACACGGCATAAATTATAGGGTATGAAATAGTTCAACTTCGAAAACTTGGTATAAAAAATACCGAGTGGTATAAGTCGGGCTACACTGTTCAACGGGCTTGTATTGTGAAAATAGGGTTCGTGGCATCATACACACCAACTTATGTGGGGATTTTTTACACACCAACTTTTTAAGGTAGTTTTCTCCACACCAAGTTTTACAAAGGTAGCGAAAATGCACACATAATATTAAATGCCAGGTGAGCAGATCCAGTCAACATTATTTACATTCAATTAATCCGTTGACCTGATACTTAACGTCGTTGTTGACATACAAAGTAACGAAGTGTGTGATTTCTGTAAAGGTTAGTGTGTAGAAAACTACCTCATGTGTAAAAAATCAACCGCACATGGGGGTGTATGATGCTACGAACCCGTGAAAATATAGCCAGAAGCCACGGCGACACCATTAGCGGGAATTTCGAGTTAGTGAGATGGACGACTCAGGGGCGATCCTCTACCAAATTTCAACTCTAAAGGACATGCTTGACAAGGTTCTATCAATACATTTTTCTGCTTGCATAAACCCTAGGATTTCTCCTATTGTCATCCAATTTGTGTAAAATGTTTGGTAGGTTAACGAAGACATAGAGGCGAATATTCATATAACGAGAGAGATCGAGTCAGAAATCGTTAAATGTGAGGAGATTGAGACCGCGCTCGCTACCAGACAATCTGAACTTATGAAGTTGGTCTACTTGTCACAGTTTGAGCTATGTGGTTTGATGGCTGTTACTGGTAAAATTGGTTTTATATGTTAATTTCATATTATTTTGCTGATTATTGTCTACTGTTTTGCTCTTCACTTCTTGCGCCTAGATGATGACTTGCTATAGATAGCTAGTAAGTTGTGATTACGCATTCGTATGGTTTTATGAAGAGTTGTAATTTTGCATTTGTGTGGTTTTATAATGGTAATTTGGAGGGCCTTATTTTCTTGATGGTGCTCAATTGAGCACAATCTTATTCTCCTCTCTCTGTTTGCTACACTTCTTTTTTTGGGAAATTATATGGGGTACCCTGAGGTATTACAAATTATGCACGGACACCCAGTATAATTTTAAATAGCTCAGGCCCTCAGGGGTGCCCCATACAATTTGGTGAGGAGGGCCGGGAGTTGGACCTGTTTTAGGTGGAAAGCTGGATTAAGTCTGGGGTAAGAGGTGAACTCCAGCTTGGAGAGCCAAGCGGTTGATTCGAACCTAGGATCTCGTGCATGTGGAACACCTTATGGACGAGTCTCATGCAACTAGACTAACCGGTAATTGCAATGAAATTCATAAACAAGCTAAGACTAGAACATTACCTTAGCACGAGTCGTTTGATTGGGAGACCTCACTGCTTTGATTTTGTGCATGGAATACATTAGTTAGTTTCCAAAACAGCCTCTTTACTTCTTTTGAATCCCATATGCTTTCACTGGATTTTGTCGGAGAATAGATAGATATATTTGTAGTCATTTTCTGTCAACTCTGTGGGGAAGAGAGAAAATATGGATTGGTAGACAGAGAACCGTGTCCCATGATTGGCTTGGAGAGCTTACCAACTGCTGGTGTGGGCCCAAATGGGGTGGGGAGGTTGATGTCAAGGGATTTGGTATTGGGGTAAGAGAGACAGAAGGGTTAGGCATGTGCAAGATGGAGTAGAGAACACATATCACATGTTGAGTGGTGAAGACGGTACCATGAAGTCTTGAGACGGTTAAGCTGGAAGTTGATCCATTCGATCGGGAGAAGTATTAGATGCATCAGGCGTAGCATGTCATCTATGCATCCAAACCAATCATGCGTTTCCAATTGCACTATCCTGATTTTAGAGTGGACCATCGGCCACACCTCTGTAAAATCTCTATTGCGTGCGGTTTGGGTGCATGGTAATCCAATGTGAGAAGGATTATATGAGGAGAGTGCACGATGACATGTTTAGTCCAGTGACAGGTCATGTGGCTTGGGTGCTTGGTAATCCAATGTGAGAAGGATTATACGAGGAGAGTGCACAGTGACATGTTTAGTCCAATGCTGACATGTCATGTGGCTTGGGTGTTTGGTAATCCAATGTGAGAAAGATTATACGAGGAGAGTGCACTATGACATGTTTAGTTCAATGCTGACATGTCATATGGTTTGGGGCATGGTAATCCAATGTGAGAAGGATTATATTAGGAGAGTGCACAATTTATATGCTTAGTCCAATGCTGACATGTCATGTGGTTTGGGTAATTGGGTGCATGGTAATCCAATGGGAGAAGGATTATATGAGGAGAGTGCACGATGACATGTTCAGTCCAATGCTGACATGACATATGGTTTGGGTGCATGATGGCATGGTATACCCGGTATGTAAAAATTTCCCTTTTAATAGGTTGTGAGGTTCTTTATTCTTTAATGCTGACATGTCATATGAGCTAGTCGAATGTGAGAGGGATTTGTATGAGAGGAGTCCATAAGGGGGTGTACTTAAAATTATCAGTTTTAAGACCTATGTGGCTATGTTATACCCAAAGTTTTCGGAGTAACTCCTTCTTTGTGAAATAATAGAATGAGCATCTATTATGGAATATTCCTTATGTGCTTAATAGCTTACTGCGTTAAGGCTTTTACCTCATAGCTAGTTTGAATAGTTGGATTTGGATTTAAAATTCTTATTTGGGCTTAATTTCTTGTTTAGATAACACTTGAATTTGGATTTGGATTTAGATTTAGATTTTTATCTGGTCCAAATCAAGTAGAAGGATTCATCGAATGCTATCAATTTTTAGTCCTCGCAGTTCTGATATCTGCGGCCAAGTCTTATATCTCGTTGTTGTCCAGGCTTCCCAAATTGAAATCCAAATGCAAGTGAAATCTAAACATGATTTGGATTTCAAATGCAATTTTATAAATTTTAGGATCTTAAATCACGAAATTAAAATCAAATATTTGTACATGGCTTCTCGTTACCCTTGCCACTGGTGATATCTCCGCCCCTTTGTGGTGCTCTTGTTGTATTCTCTTGCCAGGCTTACCATACCAAATGACGAAGTTTGTGCCTCCTGGAGGGTCGAAAAAGCACTCATTTTTGTACCGGTTCCACCAGTGGAGAAAGAGGATGTTTTGCTAATAGGACCTGGTATATTCAATTAAAGATTTTACCATGTCACATGTCTTTGACGAAGGTTGGATTTTGCAAATCATATGCAATGCAGGTGGTAAAGTAAAAAAATAAAGGTCGAAATAAATTCTAGATGGTTTGGTATTAAAAAAAAAAAAAAAAACACAATAGACTTATGGTTATTACTATACAAGGTTGCATCGGGCAATGGTGAGAGATAGAAGGATAAGAAGATAGATGAGCTGAAATTCCCAAATTTGGGGTGCAAGGGAGATGAATATTTACTGTTTTTGTTGATTTCTTTCTTATCAGAGAAAAGCCTGCTTTTAAGGATCTCAAAGAACCCAAAAAAAAGCAGGTTCTTAAAGTGTGCTACTATGTACAAGTTTCCTAATAATCGCTTATGCTTTTTGTGTCAGAAAACTAAGTTATAGACCTGATAAACAGTATTGTAGTTCATTATTTAACTACAATAGCTATTAGGGGGCCCATGTATACTAGCTGAGCCTTTTCCTTCCCTTCTCCTGGAAAGGTTTTCCAAGGGATTTTAACTAATATTTTGTGATGATTTTTATCTCATACTGGGATCTTTGTCTGTAGCTGGATACTTCTCTTGCTTTTCCTTTATGTGTTTTTTGCATGCATTACAACCTTTCCTTTGTTCTTTGTTGATAGTGAACTCAAGAAAATCAGTAACAGTTTTGATGGAAGAGATAAATCATCAAAGAAAGAAAAAAGATGACCTACTTGAGAGATTGAACAAGAACCGGTATTTTCCAAACTAGAGGTTTCAATTTCATTTTTCAATCTAATTGAACATGAGAACAGATGCCTTTCTGATATATGTTAAACAAATTAAGTAACTTGGAAAACTGCTATCACTCTTCGTCCATTTCGGAATGGAGCCAAAAGATTTACTATTCTTTGGCTTTGGATTGAAAATGGACTAAATTAAAATGGCTTATTAAACTATCTGCACTTCTTATGTATTGTGAAATTGCCGATGGTTCCAGCACTTCAAATCAAGGGTCTACGGAAACAGTCTCTCTGTGTACAGGGGTAAGGCTGCGTACAATTGACCCCCCGGACCCTGCCCTCGAGGCGGGATTACACCGGGTTGTTGATGATGATGTTGATGTTGATGGAAAACTGCTATCACTCATTCTATCCCACATTCTATTTTAGTTTTCTTTATTCATAAATTCCTTTGTGCCTGAACTTGGGAATAATTTTCAATTTCTTGAGGTTCAAATGTAAGGAATTAGAAACATTCAATAAGGATCTTGAAAATGTTTCTTCAGGGATTTCCTTGGACATTTTAGTAGCTGAGATTTAGTGTAGAACTTCGATCTCAAGGGTTCACAGCCCTGGATAATTTGAGGAGGGAACATTATCAATTATTCTAATTGTCATGGAATCATATATCACAAACTTAGTTGTGCTATTAACGAACTGGAATCACTTGTCCAATTATTAGTTCGTTATAAAGCACTACAAAGCATAGTTCATGCCATAGTGGGTCTACTGATCTTACTGTCCTTTTGATGTGCATGTTTACTATCACGCTAAAATGATATTAAAGGTATAAAAAAAATTATGTACTTACTACAAGTGAAAATTGGCGGACCTGCCTTGCCAATGCTAGACGAAAAATGGAAATATAGTAAACACCTAGCAATGGAATTTGACTTATCAACTGGACTGTTCGAACCATGATGCTTTACCTGGTAATGAATAATAGAAGTGCGCAAATGCAAGAGAAATTCTTCAAGATGAGGATGATTTAGGAAATTTGGTCTTTAAAACCACATTTGGGGTTCCACTTGAGGATTTCGAAGTTGATCTATGGCATGCAATAATGCCAGGTAATAGGAAGGTTAGAGGTTGGTCTGGCATCGTATTTGGGATGATTGCCGGCTGGAATGCAAGGGTAACTGAGGTTCTAATATGGGAAATAATGACAGTTTGGGGAATCCCTCTTTCCAAGTTCAGACAAATTGAGAAGACCTGGTAGGATTTTCAAAATTTGACACAAATTTATGTGGATATTGATGCATGTTTGGTAATATCTAATAAGAAAGCTTAGATACAGTGCCCGTAATGCTTTCTTTACAATCTTCTCAGTTTTGTTGTTTAAAGGACAAATGCATGATGGTAGGCACTAGGCAGCATATCTAAATTGAACAGTAATGAGGTATTTGCATTCTGCTATGTAGGAGCTATTGTCATTCATGCTTCAGTTGTCAGTGGATTTTGGTACTTTCCTTCTTGGATTGATTGTCACAGTTTCTTAATTAAGAAAATGAGTGAAAATTCGCAGCCATTATGATGCTAAGGGCTTCCTTTAAGCCACATAAACTTTCAGTAAACCGAATCTCTATAACTTTCACTCAACCACCTAATCTTGTTAAAAGAAGTCACACAACATGAAACTCTAATATTCAGGAGAAATTCAACTATGTCAACGTTTGGAATAGATGGTAAATTTTGGATGCTTTTCTAGAAAGGGGAAAAATAGAAATTTGGATGGTTAATAACATAGAATGTGGGTCGATTTTTAATTTATACGAACTGAAATTTATTTACTTGATATGCTGGTTTTGTGTTGGGTTGGACTGTTGTGTTGGTTGGTGACAACGAGTTGTGATTTTCGTAGTTCATGTAATCAACTTGTCAACCAAGGACCTAGCCTGAGAATTTCCAATGTATCAGCCGTCACATTATATCAAGGGTCTACGGAAACAGTCTCTCTGTGTACAGGGGTAAGGCTGCGTACAATTGACCCCCCGGACCCTGCCCTCGAGGCGGGACTACACCGGGTTGTTGATGTTGATGTTGATATGGTGACCCATAATTTGAGTCCAATTGTCCCCAGTTAACAAATAGTTAATTAGTTTGCTTAGTGCTTGATTTTGCTTTAACAGTGGATGTTATTAAAGCATTTGTAATTGTAGCATCCTTCACTTTCAACTCTCTTGTAAACTTGTGGCGCTTCTTAAGATTAGCTTTGATGACTTAAGAAAAGATTAAATTTTCGTTATTATCAAACTACTGAATCTAGATTTTCTGGATAGGGAAAGTTTTACCATGTCATGCATCCAATTTCAGAAAAGCATTGAAAATGAAGAATTCACCGAAATGAGGAGATTGTTGTTGGAGAAAGAATCTCTTGAGGATGAGATTCATACGTTTGATCAGACATATACCAATTTGGAAAATTCTGTGTCAGCATTTTCAGAGAAGATTCTTGAAGATCTTCATAGTTCGAGCTCTGGTAATATTTTTCTCCCCTCCTTTTCTTTTGCTGCATATATTGTCCTGTAGGAAGTTCTTGTCTCTATGCTCAAAGGTGAACTAATGAATTATATTTGATTCTTCAAATGCCATGTTTTGGTAGTATAAAACGGATGCTTGGTTTGATTAACACCAATGGTTTTTTTTTTTTGGTTTTTTTTTTTTTATAATGTTAATTCAAATGTCTTTCTCCTTCACTCTCAAGCAAGTGATGGTCATTATTAGAAGAGACCATGACCTCGTATTTCCCCCCACCCCGTCTGTTCAACTGAAATATTAAACTATCAGCCTCAGCTTAAAGACTATATGCTTAAAGGCAAACCACCAACATCCATTGGTTCAAGTGGGAAGGAGCTTGTTCCCGTTAAGCAAGGTCTCGGGTTCGAGTCTTGTGAATGGAGCAAATGGTGTTGGGAGCACTCTCCCCCGAAAGGATCCGACAGTAGTGGAGTCTGGATTAGTCAAGATATCGGATACCAGATGGGAAAAATCCCCAAAAAAAAGTTAATAGGCAAACCATCTCATCTGCCCCCACGGGGTTAAGGCTGGAAATAGGGAGTTGAAATCACATTCAACAAAAAAATTTGCTAGTTCTGCTTCCAGCCCTTTTTGCTATAGGGGGTTGAAATTTGGCTAGGAAAGGCAAGCCTTGCCCTTTGGCCATCATACAATATTCTCCACAAGTGGGGAATATTGTACTTCCCAGGTTCAAAACCTTGGATATTGTGCTCCATATATACTTTATTGGATAGGCCTAACACCATTGAGCTACAAGGTTCGCTTGCAAACCATCTCATCCACATGGGTGTGGCTCTTATGAGCTTATTATTTAAACAGTTTAGAATTCATACTCAATCCTCCGGCTTTTGACTGAAGAACACCCTTTCCTTGCTGCTAGCCAATAAGATAGCGATAATGAAACAGAGAGTGGCTTGTTCTATAAAGCAAATTAATCCAACACTGGTTAAGAACTCAATGTATATCTTGTACAAGGCCTCTTTCTCTCATTTTAGTGCTATCATGAGGTTGAAATACATCAGGGATCCCTTCTTGTGTAGCTACTTTGAATTGTGAACATCTAAGCAACATGTTGACCAGGGTTTTGCTAGTATAGGGTACAAAAACAATAACCTTAGCTTAGCCTTTTAAGTTACTCCTAAATGAAAATTTTCCTATTACGCCCTTAATCAAAAAGGCTACTACTTTTCAAATAATGAGATATAAGACATTTGATCTATTATATTATAATCTGAAGCTGAAATTTTACCCACTTTTTTCTCTTTTCAAGTCTAGGGAAATTGTACAGGTTTTGGGTCAAATCTCTATTTGCATATCACCTGTTCATCTGTTCAAGAAATATTATACTATTATTTTTGGTGTTTATCTGTACGGGAAAGTGACATTGGTTAAGAATGTTATTATGAGCGTGATTATGTGTTGCTCACTTGTCGTAGAGCTTCTCAGGTAGCAGCCTGAGAATTGTGAAGCTCTCTGTTAACTCAAACCATAAACCACTTACTCTCTACGACTGACGTCTTTATCCAACTTAGTGAATCCACTTACTCTCTAGCTTGTTCTTGTGGGACCGTTAAAATGGACATGAATTTGAGGTTATCTTTCCTATAGGAGGCTTGGGACCTGAAATATTTAACTGTCAGAGTATTATTCGTCTGATTTTCTCTTAGCTGTGTCATGCTCGAGGAGCTAGTTGACTCCACTTGGGTCAGTTATCCCTGTGAATGAGGATAAACCTTATTCAGTTCTTTCTACTTGATTTCGACCTTCACCTTGCACTTGGAAGGCACTAAGACCAAACTTGAAATTTTCCTTGATTTGAGAACTAGTGTTGAGTAAGAAGCTTGTGAATTTTCCTGCATTTTTCGCCTGTGGGCCCTGCCAGCCCACATTTGTATGGCCCGTCCTAACTAGGTTGCTGGCTCGCCCTCGGCATTGTTTAGTGGCCCACCATTCTTGCCTAAGAAAGCAGGATCAAAACTTTTGGCTTCGTATTGCAAAGCCCTGAGTTTGTTACCTCTTTCTTTTTGTTTCCGTTAATTCGAAAAAGAAAAAAGCACTGGCCAGTATGATCATGAGTACCTTTTCTTTCCTTGAGTTTAACAGACGGCCTTTGTTCCATTTAGAGTGGGGTATGAGAGGTCTTACCCCCTGTTCGAAGTCTAATGGAGATGTACATTCCCTTAGATTCACAATACCACCTACTTAAACCAACATATTCTTGAAATAAGTTAAGAATAGGATTTGGACCCAAGACCCACCAATGAGCATACATGTGCTCCTAAGTGTGTTTTCTTTCCTCAACACACACTTTGTTAAAAAAAGAAAAAAAGAAGAGAATTTGCGAATTAAATCTTGATCTATGGTTCTAATTTGCAGCACTAGAAGCAGACATACAGAGAGGAAATGCTGAGAATGAACAGCTGCTGAAGCAAATTGATGAATTGCGGGCTACTCTGCTTTCCACCATTTCCGCTGTTGATGATCCATGGTGATTTTTTTTTCGTAGTTAAGGCAGTTGACAAGTTCAATTACATCCGTGTTTTACGTGTACGTTTATTAATCAAAGGTCCCAAATTTATAATCGGTAAATCCATGCAAGTTCGCATGGCAACAAATTATGTCTATAAGTTGCGTTTTATAATGATAAATGATAATCTTGTTACATGCATGTAGCATACAGGCAGCTATTTGCAACATTGTTCTTTTTGGGGCCTGGTTTCGGGAAAGATCAGTTGTTTAAATGGTTTGTGCTTCCCATCTCCAACTAATTGTTTGTCCTTCAAATCTTATGTGCCCTAATCTTTAATTCTCCCTCTCCAAGCCTAAATTAGGTCAGGCCTGGAGTCCCAGTGTAGCACTATTCTTAGGGGCTCTCTTTATCTGTCGAAATAAAACTCAAATCATCGATGTGGTTGTATCTAACAAACGTTGAATTTTTATTGTTTTTTTTTTTTGTGGGGTTTGGGGGGGGGGGGGGGGGGG
>ONZE01014059.1:0-12536 GCA_900322265.1 Macarthuria australis
AAAAATACGTTCCAACCCATCTTAAGTTCTTAACCCCTATCGCTCTAATCATCCAAAAAATCAAGGTTGCCAAATAAGATTGTGACGTCGGTATTTAACGTTGATTCTTTAATAGCGGTTCAACAAAAGGGCGTGCATGATACAAATTTATGATCATTAGAATACCATATCTAAATTGAAAAGTTCAGTTCAAAACATATAGTGTCAGAAAAAGAACCATGGGTAATTACCTTTAATCCAATAAATAAGTCGAATAAATTAAAAAGCAAATCTTGTAAATTTTGAGATTAGAAAACTCAGTCGATTTATTTATTATTTTTATTATTATTATTATTATTATTATTATTATTATTATTATCCTATAAACTAATCGAGCTAACCAATTTAGTTAAATTAATTAAATAGTGAAACCAAAATTGACATTGACCACCACCTAAAATTCATTTTCAGCATTGGACGGACGTTACCCTTACGTAGAAGAATCCTGAAAGCGAACTCCTTTGGTCAAAATTGAAAACCAAACCCCGTGAACCCAAATCACTCAATCAGATATTAATAACTCGGCTCTTTGAAGCGATCCCAATCTCATTTCGTCATCTTTTTTTCGCAACTCAAAAGGAACAAGCAAAGGGATCCTTTTCTTCGCAGCTTGTATTTGTTAATCCAGAACCCAGAAAAGTGCACAATCAAAGGTTAATTTTTTATCTTTCAAATTACTCTTTTGATGTTCTATTCCCTTAGTTGAATTTCTGGGTCCTCGTTTCCTGTTGATTTTCTAGGGTTTAAGATCTTTTTTTGTCCCTGTTCATTTGATGGAAGATTGGGGTTAATTTGATTTTCCTGAGTCAAATTCTGTACGCTTCAAGGTTTTGGGTAATTTGGGAGCCTTTTTTTTTCTTTTCGATGCACAATGTGCCCTTTGTGGTGTTTGGGTCCAATTTACTTCCGTTTGTTCTTTGTGGGTTTGACATTTTGAGATGAAAAGATTCTCCTTTATTCAATGCTGATAAAAGTTTAAGAAAATTAGAAAATTCTGACATTTCATTTTCTCTGTGTCGCTCAATTTATACCCTCTTCGTTGGAGTAACTGGAAATAAGGATGCCAAAGTTGTATACCTTTTTTCTATTTTCCTTAGCTAAAAGATCCAATCCTGAGTTCTACTTAGGAAAGAGCTTTTGAACTTTTAGAGTGGGGAAATCCGTATTATGTCTAAGACAATTGAGGTTAATTACGCGACAATTGGTGGAGGTGGATGATTTATGGGTTTTGTTATTGAATTATCTGGATGTTATTTATGCTTTACAAGCCTGAAGGAAGAGCCCATCCCGAAAGCTACCTCAATGTGCGTGATTTTATCTGAGTAATTGCTTAGTTGTAGAAGTTCATTATACTGATTTCCTAATTTAGTTGCCGAATTTTTGGTGACCACACAGCTTTTAGTTGGAAGAGAAATGGGTGATCATCTGGTTGTGTGTGTGGACCCTCTGATTACATCCGATACTTTGCAATCCATGATCGAGACCAAGGTTCCGGAATCTTCTGTTGATAGTCACGGAGAAGTTCCCGAATCCTCGAATTTGGTTGAACACGAGGATTTGGAGGATGGTGTGCCAGAAGAAGAACAGCGTCTTATTCAGATGGTGGAGTGTAGGATTTGCCAAGAGGAGGATAGCATGAACAACTTGGAGGTCCCTTGCTCTTGCAGTGGGAGTTTGAAGGTAATTATATTATCTCCATTTTTCCTCTTTAGATCAAACGGTTGACTAATCTTTTTATTGTGTTCCTATGCATTCAATCACATAGGAAATGTATTAGGATGGTTTAGTAATCGTAACTTGGATTGTGCATGGATATGTTCTTGTGTAGATCTCCGTCTCCCTTAAATTGGACCCTGCTTTCTTAATTCTTCAATTATATGTAAATATGTAACAGTTGTATCGGTCTCCACCATATGGATGGAGTTCGATTCTTGAATTCTTAGCTTTGTCTTGCAGCTTACAAATTATGTAATATGTTTATTTGTGGAGTTGGTGGAAGACGGGAAAAGAGAGTTCGAATGTGTGCATGTTGGCTCTACTGTAGGCATTGGAATTGTTTTCTCATTCTATCATTTATATTTCCTCTGTATTTACATGTTGAGGTATGTAAACATTAGCTTTTCGCTTAGCTAATGCTTTGCTTATGTATCAGTTTGCTCATAGGAAATGTGTTCAAAAATGGTGCAATGAGAAAGGAGATATTATCTGTGAGATCTGTCACCAGGTATGCATTTTGTCTTTGATCTTTATTCCTGAATGTTTTTGCTGTGTTTATCTTTTAGACAATTTAGTTGAAACTGTGTTTGGAGTTTGGACTTATTCTCATTAGGTCTTTCGTATTGATATAAAATCCATTTTTCTTTAATGGGACAAGCTTGATGTGAAAGGATTTATTTTTTCGTCCTTTCTTTTCCTCTACTATGACCAATTCTTGCAAATTTGAATACAATGCTATGCTGATTTCATCTGGCTGTAAGATTTGTNNNNTACAGAGCCGCTGAATAGGTTTCTTGGAACTGGCGTACTAAATGTGGCCAACTGGCCATAGATAGCTTTTGTACATGCTAGGACATATGATTTCGAAAACTTGCTTTTGTACATGCTAAGACATATGATTTTGAAAACTTCATCCATTCTTTTTGGTTTCTTTTTTGAACAATTAGTAAAACATCACGTGTAATTGTGCATTGATGTCTTTGTTCTATTAAATATCTTGCAGCTCTATGCATCTCAAGTATGACTTAACCAATCGGCGTAATGGCACGTTCATGTACCATGTGACACCATTGTTTGACTAAAATCCCCTTTTGCCAAGTTCTATGTCCCTAGCGTTCAGGCTGTATTGCATTTTATTTGTTCTACTGATGAAATAATTGTTGACCTAAAATATATTTCATGAAAACTAAAAACGGACTACTTTTCCCTTATAACAAGAAACATTGGATTAGCTCTTCAAGAAAGCCTGCATGTTTTTGAACTCATCTTAGACCATACTTGGCTCCAGCTTGTATGAGTTCTTATGTCCACCGTATTTTGCTTAAAAGTACCTATATATATGTATACCTGCATTTATTCACTGTTTCCTAATAGATATCCGAGCCATCATTAACTTTTTCTTTTTTGTTTGTTCTGCCTATTTTTTCTTGGTGTACAGACTTACAAACATGGTTATACTGCACCACCTCCACCACCTGCTGAAGATACAGTCATTGATATCAGGTGAGTCTGATATTTCGACTGTTGTGAAGTGATATTTTTTAATTTTTTCAGATTTTTTTCCTTTACTTTTCTGCCCCTTTCCCATTTGAGTACGAGTGGGCATTTGCAAAGAGATTATTGAAAAGTTCGAGGAAAAGGTGGGGAAACAAATATATAAATAAATAAAGTTAACATGTGTATGATGACATAAGTGATTATAAAGGCAATTGATGCTGAAGCTACTAATATAGATTAAGGCCTATCTTAGAACAACACAAACCAAGGTGCAGTTATGACCAGTTGACTTTGTTTTCTTGCGTCTTGGTTTGTATTATTCTAAGATAAGCCTTAATATGTATTAGCAGCTCTGGTATTATACAATCACTTATTTCTTTATATATTTATACACTTAATATATTTATTTTCCCCCATCTCGAACTTTCCGGAATCTCTTTGAAACTCTATTTAGATTTATCCGTGACTTTTATGGGTCTATTAGAAACAACCTCTCTATTAGTCTGCTATAAGGGGTGAAAAACTGCATACATCATGATCTGCATAGACCCCGCTTTATGTGGGAATTAACTAGGTTTTTATTGTTGGACATGGAGTCTCATTTGATTTTCACTTCCCAAATTTATGTTATGCAGTCTTCTTATGGTCATGTTTTTATCTGGGTTGTTATGCCTTCCATTGTAAAACTCAATTTTTTCGATTCATTCAAGATGGGTATTAAATTAACATCTATTATTCAGCACCCTTAGATCAGAGTTTTTGATCTCTTTTTCTATTCCCCTTTTGGTTGACAGCGCACAATGGACTGTGTCGGGTGCACCATTAGACATGAATGATCCAAGGCTTTTGGCGATGGCAGCATCTGAAAGACATTTACTGGAAGCTGAGTATGATGACTATGCTGACACTAATGCCAACGGAGCTGCTTTTTGCCGCTCTGCTGCACTTATTGTAAGTTGTCATTATTGGGTATTAAATGCTGATATATGTTTCATGAACTTTTATTCCCATCCAAAATTCCTTAGTGTGATTCTAGGAAATCAGGGTATAGACCTGGTAAAGCCTACTTGGAACCGATTATCCGAACCGATTGACTCGAAATCAAACCCGATTGCGATAATAATTTTGAACCGAGACCGACCCGAAATTTAGCTAGCAAATTGTACTCAAAATCTCTAACATTGCTTCAAAGCTCAAGAAATATACAAATCCGAGTAAGATCCAAATCGAATCCAAACTAAACCCGGTTTCTTCCGGATTGTGGTGATAAAATTTAAACCGAAACCGACTGAAACAAAACCGATGGAACTGTTTGCCAGGTCTATGAGATATGATATAACTCGTGGATGCTTCAATGGGCTTAAAAATAGAGGAAACCCCCTCAAAATGAGTTGTGTTTAACTCTCTTATCCATAACCGTATCCAACCCCTGTCCCGGGTCTAAGAAACATAGATGTGGATTATATTGTCAAACATCTACTATATTCAATATTTATTTTTTTACAATTTTAAAAAATTTGACTCGTGCTGCTATTAGTGGACTCCTTCCACTTGCTCCTTATGTGAGATCAGATAGTGTCTTATTCTATAATTTCCTTGCATTATTCAGTATGTCAGACCTAATTTTCCCAAGTGTAAAGTTCAAACTAATTTGCTACTACTTTTAAAATTAAAAGGGAAAAAAAAAACACTCTTGTCCTTTTTCCTCTTGCTGAATCTACAGACTAAATTTACTTGTTGTTGAATTAATATGATTCTTATTTATTGACTAATCGTGAACTTGGTGAAATGTCTTCTGTGACATTCTCATTTATTTTGCTACTTATGCCTTCTTCAAGTTTTATATCATATGAAAATGAGGAGGTGTCTACATGAATTGTCACTATTTAGGAATGCTTGTTCTGACGAGGGAAACATTCTGACCTTCACCTTGTTGGTGAAGATTTTTATAGTTTACTCCATGATAACGTGACCCATGACGAGTGCACAAGTGTGACGAGGGTTCCACAAGGAGAACATGTCGAGTGTGTTGTGTGTCACGTTTGTTTTGTCTTGTCTATTCTTAAGGTAAACACATAGTCTTGAATTGTGTGGACTAGTTGCATGTCAGGTCATAAAGGCCACTTCTATAAGTTCTGGACTTCTAAACATTAGTTAATTGCAAATTTATTCGGGTTTAAATAGGTAAATAAATACGAACATACAACACTTTTGGGGGGAAAAGTGGTAGTTTGCCTGACCTCTTGGAAAGTAAGAGACCCATTTCTTCAACAGGGTACAAATATAACTGTTTGACTTTTTGGTTTTGATGGGTAAATCGTCTTATCAACCAGGTAAATGCGTTTGTGTAGTGAATGTGTTTTATTAGACATTTCCTAAAGAGTTGGATCCTACCAACCTCTTTTTGCTGGGCTTGATGGGTTTAGGAGTTAATACTTATTGATACTCTTTCTTCCATGCACTTAATTCTGAACAAATTACGATTATGAAATTGAAATCCCTTTTTTTTCTTGCTCTGATTAAGTGATGCTTGTAAGATTTGTTCTCTAATTCTGGTTGTGGTGAATATTCTTGTCTTCAGTTGATGGCTCTCTTGCTCTTGAGGCATGCTCTTTACATCACCAACCCTGATGGAGATGATGAAGATGATGTCTCCACTTTCTTCTCTGTGAGTTGTGTAATTTTTCGTGTGTAATAATACATTTTCTGTATGTGTTATTAATTGTTTGCTTCTTGGCAGATTTTCTTGCTTCGAGCTGCTGGTTTTCTTCTTCCATGCTACATCATGGCATGGGCTATCAACATATTGCAACGCCGAAGGCAAAGACAGGTTGGTTGCTATTTTTGTGGTTTCATGTTCTGAAACTTATAATTTGCTAGGGAAAAACAATATTTTTGAACTTTTACGACTTGTGAGCGAAAAATAAAGCTTTGTAGTATATGAAATAGGGATTTAAAGGCCTGTTCCTTTGCCAGATTGTGAAATTATAACGTCTTACATTTGGCTTCGTCCTGCCATTCATCTTCGAAGCTTTTTTCATGTTTTTTAGAGGGGCGATATTCATGTTGGGTTGGATATTATCATGCAAGCAGATAAATGTGAAGTTTTAGGAGTTGCATGAGTGTTTTTAGATGATGAGGAGGATTGGTTTGGGATGGTGGTCGTCTCTCTTTCTTTTTTCAAAGGAGTCTTTAATTTGTGATCGACAAAGACTAAGGGAGAAAAAAGAGAGATTTTTCTATCAGATGCATCTGTGATTTCCATTTGTTTCGATGAAGGGAATCATGGGGAATGAAAAGAGTTGAACCTAGCAATCATTTGTCATGTTTGATCTTATTAAAGGGATGGCTTTAGTGATTTTCGATTCAGTTAGGAGGCAAAACCGAGGAATGGAGGGAGATTTTCGATTCTGATTGATTGGTGTAAAACAGAGGCAAGAAGAGATGTGAGATAATGTTGTCAAAATCATATCACTATTAAATACGACTGCTGAACTATTAAAAAAAAGAAAGAAAAAAGAGCTCTACAAGTACTGACTGTCTGACTGCATTTTCCTCTATAAAAGCTCTTGTTTACTGCTGATAAAGGGCTGGGGGAAAAAGGAGAGAAAAAAGGGACACAACAAAAAAGGCTGAAAAACAGAGCAAAAGAGGCTGGAAAACAAAGAAAAAAGAGGGAGGCAGTGGATACGAATATCTTCTAAAACAAGGAAACGGGACGTGATGTTAAGAATATCGAAAAACATCACAGCAAGAAGGTGGAAGTGCCAGAATTTTCTTTTATCTTCTACCTTTCTTAATCTTTCCTCTTCTTTTAGCCTATAAACCTCCAACCTGCTCTCTTTCTCTAGCATTTCTAAACCTAATCATATTTGAAATGCTTATTTTGGTCTGAAGTTTTCTCACTCAAAGCTAAATGTCAGTCCCCAAACCTAATCTGAAGTTTAGTTCCCAAATCCAAAAAAAGGCTGATTTTCCTTTAAATTTGGTCTAAGGAAAAAAAAGAAAACTTGTCAAGCCAAAAAAAGAACACAGACATGAAGATATGAAAACCGTGTGGCTTCCAACCTACTATCAAATCAAAGGGATCAATATGAAACCACGCCGTTTTGCCTTTGTTCCCATTAAAACTTTTGTAATAGAGCGGAAACCGAGTGGCTTCCAATCTATTACCAAACCCAAATGGGACAACATGAAACCACGTGGTTTCATTGTTGTACAGATTCAATTGGAAAACCTTCCTTTAAAGGGTTGACCGAAACCAAGTGATTCATGGTCACCCTGGCAAAGAAAGCATATCTTATGTCAAAAGTCTCAAAACTCCTAAGAATATTTGAATTTTCAGAATTATGAAAAGAAAATCAGAAACTCATATTTCAAACACAAGTTATAGGCTTTAAGGCCTAAAATATGAGAACGGATAAAAATGGTTAAAGGCTATCAAGTGACCGGAAACCGGCTTCAGGATGGTTGTAAGACTAAACAACTTAAGAGGAGATAAAAGGGAAGGTCCTAGCTGTTCCTATTTGTTAGGGGCTGTTTCAGATGTGTTTTCAGCTCTATATGCTAAGTTTTGGGTGTTAAAATGATAGGCTTTTTCTTAAAAACGAATTTCAGTGTTTTGGGTGTCTAAAATACTGAAAAAGGAGTCTAACCAGCCCTAAATACTGTCTAAATGCCTGGAAATTCCACAAAATCAGCCACAATTCCTGTTCTATTTTACCCTCCTCGAAAATAGACAAAAAAGAAGTCCAACCAGCCGTGAAACACCTCCCAAAATATAATGAGAATTACACGTTAAGCCCAAAAATCAGCCAAGTTCCCCATCTCATTACAATATCCTCAAAACCAACAAAGAGTCTTAGGGCTTCTTATTTATCAAGGAGGCAATTTTGGATAATTGTCACCCCTATATGTTTATATTTTGAAGGCCAATATAATTGGCTCTCTCCTAAGAAAAACGACAATTCTCTAAAGACTAAAGCCAACGCAAACAAATCAGTCAAATAAACTTCAAATAAATCAAATCAAATCAAACAAAAAACAACAAACCTTTTTGTACTATGGATGGTTTGGTCCCTTTTACAAGGGGTACGTAGGCAACTCATAAAATTGAGTGCAGCCCAAAATAAAAACGAAATACTAAATTCCTCAAAGACTAAAATTGCAGGAAACTCATAACTAGTCGGAATCAAAGGGTTGTCTCCTAAAAAGGGATGTAATTAAGGTTAACACTTTGAATAGGATCGTACCCAAATTTAACAGAAATAAACGTTGCACACTTTGTGTATTGGAAGGTTATGTTTCGCATTTTATTAAAAATTTTGCCTACCAACGATGACTCATCTATTCAAGTGAGAAGGGTTATATAAAGCATACTTTCCTAGTTCCTCCCAATCTGTTGGGTTGACGAGCCCAACGCATCGGGTCGGGTCAATGGCACTTGGGTTAAACGGGTCAAGAGGAGCGAGCGAGTCGAACCCCGAACCAGCAAGAAGACAAGCTGGACCGGTCAGACCGGACAGCAATGGTGATGAGTGGGTCAAAGCCAAGGGGGAGGGGACAAGGGACAACTAACTAGAAAATCCCCAACTTTGGAGTTAAAAAATTAAACCCCTAACCTCATGGCTCATGGTTGGAGATGAGTGGGTCTGACCACTAGACCGCCATTTGAATCCTTTTCCTGAAAAGTGCATATAGAAATCTATTTATATGATCTTATTATATTATGTGGAAACTCATGTTTAACGAAATATGCACAACAATTTCACTGCCTAGTATTATGCAGTTATTTTTTTTTTCTGGATTCGAGACTTGATTCATGTTTGGGTGTCACACACAGGAAGCAGCCGCACTGTCAGCGGGTGAAGTGGCGTATGTGATACAGACGGGACAACACACTGGCGTCCACTTCACAATCGCCTCCGGCCCACCAGTCGCTAGTCATCCCGAGCCACCTCAGTGATGTACTTTCAGGTACAGAAAAAAAGAAAAAAAAAACAGAAGTCCGAATAGTATTCTGATTTTGTTGTTGTAAGAAAGAGCTGTTGTTGAAGAAAACGNNCGAAAGTCATGAAGATAAACACTGGAAAATCTATAATTTCTCATCTTGTTTGTACATAAAATCATGATGGGCACAGGGATTAAGCTTTTGTTTGTGTTATTTATGGCACTTTAGATTTTTGCAAAGTGACAATCATTCAAAATATTTATGGCGTTCCTGGAGTTAGTTGTCTGTGCTTTTTTTTTCTTCTTCCAATGTTGCTATTGAAATTAGTTTTTTCTGAGACTTTTAATTTTCCCTTAACATAAAGCCACATGTTGGTTCTTAAATTTTAATATATTTTGCATCCGTATTTGTTATGCACCATATTCTTGTTTAGTCGTAATTATTCTAAACTAGATTTATTTGTATGAACTTGGTTGACTGGATCGGGAGACCCAAATTAAGGTAACAGCTTTGCTCAGTGACGAGGCGTGCTCATTGCTAAGCTTTTCGATGACATGTTTATCTAATGACTCAACTCTAACTCCCGACCATGAGTGGTCGTTGTCCTTCAAACTTGACATATTATTACTCCCTCCGTCCTTTTCTAAGTGTTATTTTTTGGGGCAAGGACTTATAGGTATCAAATAAGTTTCATAATTCCTAATAGGTGCTTTTGGAAGTTTCGCGGTCCTAATCCCAACACAAAAAGGGTACCTATTAGGAATTTCTTAAAACTTGCGGCACTTATTAGGAATTAAAACTTCAAAGTGGTACCTATTAGTCATTACCCCTTATTTTTTGGCTTTGCATGAGTATTAAAGAGGTTATTTAATAAGAGTAAAGATTATTACTTTACCTGTCTGTAATGTATGTAATTAATCTATTTTCAAGTTTTCGAAAAGTTGCAAATCTATTCTCAAATTTTAAGTTTCTGAAGTTTGCTTCTTCTTCTTCTTTTTTCTCTTTTTTTTTTCTTTTGCAAACCCCAACGTTTTTTGATGTCCGAAAACCACTATGAGGATAGATTTGCAAAGAAAACGCACACTTCAGAATAGATTTGCAAAATTTAAAACTTGATGATAAAATTGCAACTTTTCGACAACTTGGGAATATATTAATTACATTACTGCTTTACCTTTTATCAAAATAATTGATGCATCTTTATTTTGTAAGTTGTGCATTAAATTGAGTATTAAAAAGAGGGGTAAACTTGAAAAAAAAAGTGTGGTAATTTTGCATTGATTTTGTAGAACGACAGTTGAATAGGAATTTTTTAAAATACAATAGTGACAATAAAATAAGGATAGAGAGAGTATTTTTTTTAGGGGCTTTGCACTAATAGATATCACTTTTAAGGTTCTTTTTTCAATATAGGTATCACACTTATTGTTGGACATATGTCCTTTTTTATTCAAAACACTGTGGATTGCAGTTCCCATATGAACTATAGAGGATCCGCGAGCTATTTTATCACCCAGAGTAATGTTTTGTTTTTTGTTTTTTTTAAATAAAAGGATAGTAAGTGTTATCGTCTTATTCTTTCACAAACTACAAGAAGTACGAAATAATTAAAAGTGGTATCTAAGTTATTATCCTTTTATTTTTTCTTTTCAAATTCCTCTTCCTCCCTATTTTGGTTTTGTGGCCAATGGCTGATCTATGCGCATTAAGTTTCTAGGCCTGAAATTGATAGAAGTGAAGGTTGTTGGGAGAAATCTTTGGGTGGTGTTAGTCACTCTTTTTGTCCTACATATTACTTTGTAGGTTTTTTTTATAAACGTTCAAATTTGATGGCCAAAGATGATCTTATGATAGCAACATCTCATAGTTCTTTCACTTTAGTTTACACTACTAAAGAGGTGTGGGGTGAGGGGAGAAAGAAAGACCCACATTATTAGAATATCTAGGATATTGATGCATTTTTACTTCAACCATCCCACCTCAATTTTTTAAATTTCGGATAGTTTTCCATTTTAGGAGCTTTGTAGTATAACGTATAGCCACATCTGTGTTGGTACTCTACTAAGAAGAGTAAGATTGTATATAAGTGAGATTCAATCGAGTATTACAAAATATAACCACCTACTATATAGTAAACTCTCATGAATATCAGCTTAAGGAGATTTGTATTCGTATAAACTTATTTTATTAGTTATAGAGAAATGAATCTCTTAATGGGAATACAACAGTTTGATCTACTAGTTTGCAATCACAAAATTTATAGAAGCTATTTTAATTAATATTCATTTTAGCTTTTCATAATTCAACATTGAAATTTTATTTCATTTACAATAACTGTTAAGATGAATATCATTTGACATTTTTTTTAAATTCATGATTAATGGATAAAAAGATAAATTCGATCAAAAGGAAAAGACATGGTCTTCTTGGATAAATTTTCCGAAGCAACAAAAGAAAAAAGAAAAAGGAAGATAAATAATTGGAGATAGTTGTATGTTGCCTTCTTTAATAATTTGAATGTAGGGCTTAAGGCTGGAAAACCCCAAGGAGTGCAAAGAAAAGCGTAAAGAAAATCCATTAAGCACAAGAAACCAGGAACCTATTTTTGATGCTTGGATAGAAGAGCTTGGAATTCTAAAGCAAAATTAACATTAAAGCAATAGCTTGGGCTTTTCTCAAGAGGCTTCTATTCTACTTTATATGGTTACTTGCAACTGTAGCAACTGGAGTGATTGTCTCCTATCTAAACTTATGCCTCCAACATCGAATTCCGTCTTTCATTTTTCATTCAACATCTTTAATATCTTTGATGTTGATCCCAATGGACTATTCTATTAATCTATTTTCTATTGTTTGTGTTTATTCATTTTCCTCTTTTTGAGAAGGTTTGTCCCTTGAATGGGGAATAACGTTTGTAGTTTTTTGTCAAGCCAATCTAAAGCTAGAAAACAAGTTGTTTCGGGTCGTATTCGTGTTAAAGGTAAACGGGTTGAAAAACTCTTGAAACCCTTAACACTAACCCATTTATTTCGTGTTGGTTCTTATAGTGTGGTCGTGTCATACTAACTTTTTTCAACTCTACTTCACACTTAGCTTGAGTTTATATAATTAACTGAACCATATAAGTAAACTCGTATCAGTTTCGTGTTCAACACCTCAACGAACCTGTCCTATTTATTAAACGGGTCAAACACATGTTGACCTATTTAACGAAAACCCTTGACACTGTCTCACTTATTTCATATCCGGTTCGTGTTGTCGTTTCGTATAACTTTTTTCCAACTCTAAGCCAATCTATCCATAAAATCGATCTCATGTGAGAGTTTGATGAACT
>ONZE01014799.1:706-11033 GCA_900322265.1 Macarthuria australis
CCGTGGATAATTGTAAAACCTCAGGGATACATTCAAGAATTGGTCAAAACTTTAGGGTTACTTGCGACAATTTTCCATCTAAACAAGACCAAATTTCGATTGTACTGGCCTTTCACGGGTTGAACCTGGTTCCCTTAGCCTTTAGTTTAAATATTAGATCGTTTTTTTTTTTTTTTAACACAGGACCCAGGTACAAAGTTAAATTTCGAATCTTTGAATGGGAATTGTTCGTTTCTTTTTTTCACCTCTCTTGTTTTTTTCTAATGGGCTAGCTAGCTAGGTGGGCTTATTTTTTTAATGGGCTTATTTCTGGGTCTGATTTAGGTAGGCTTATACGTGCCTTATCTTTACTTTCATCTTCTTTGCTTTCCCTCTTCTTTTTCCAAAATTCTTTTCTCATTTATTTTCTACAAGATAATAACAGCACAATATACAAACTAAATAGGGAAATTGTATGGGGTACCTTTGAGGTATTTGAAATTATACCTGGTATCACTGATAAGATAATTGCTACTGTATGGGGTACCACTGAGGGATAATCGTCCTCTGTCGCTTTAAAACCTACCAGGGGTACCCGGTATAATTTCAAATACATTTGGGGTAACTCATACAATTTCCCAACTAAAAAATAAAAATCTCAAGAATATGCTAAATAGTAGTTATGAAGCTGTTAAATTACATGGATGTAAAATCCTACTTATCAATTAGATTTGTACTTTTGAGTTCTTTATTTCTCTCTTTGTAGTCTTTTAGAAGTTTTTTCACGATTTTCCAATATTTAAAGGAAAACAAAAAACAAAAAGAAACAAGTATTTCATTTGTAAGCTTCAAATTTCGTATATACCTATTAGGTTTTTTTTTTCCCCCGTTTAAATTGAATTTGTTAGATGTACCTCCTTCCTCTTTTTCTCTCACCCTGACTTGCCTTCCTTCTTCTTTGTTTAGAGTACTTGTCCTCAAAAGTTATTAAATGTCATGATAGTGATTATTTTAAAAAGCAGATTACTTTATATCATCTTTTAGTTTACATATAATAGTGATTATTTTAAAAAGCAGATTACTTTATATCATTCTTTAAGTTTACATGTGATATAAGTAATTATTTTTTGACCCTCTTACCAGAAAATCCAGGCTTCGCCCCTGCTTTCATCTATAACTAGAGAAGTAAATACATTCTAACCAAGCAATGGGAATTTTGGAAAAAATATGTAAAGAAAAAGACAATCAAGCGCCACTGACAAACTCATGCAATAATTTTTTTTAAAATTTAAAAACAAAACGTTAGTTTGGGCCCTTTTTCAAACAACTGGAGAGACATTTGTTCGTGTACTTGGTGCGTATAGAGTTAGCACAGCAGCTTCACTCGAGGAATGTTGGAATACCACATGTGAGTGTCCATGTCTAGTGGGCTACTCCTTCTATTGCCAATTGGTTTTAAGATAGAACCTTACTTGGGCTTGTATGTGGATTGTCTTTCCTTTTCCATATGTTTGGCCCAACCTACTTGAAAATTTATCAATGAGTTCGAGTTTAAGTGAGTTCGAGTTTAAGTAACTTGGAGTTAAGATCGGGGATAAGAGGTATAATCAAACTCTAAAAAATAATAAATCAGAAGAGCAGTTTCTTCAAGCTGTTTCACACAACATATCAAGGCAAAAACAAGAAATAAATAATTAAATATGGAAATCGAACACACAATTGATCAGGTGAATCNNGTAATTATTCCTAACTCGAATAAATTACAACGGACACTCACGAATAATCTCCCCTAACCTCGGGATATTATTTCTCCGCAGTTTTGGGAATATGAGATATTTGGGATACCTAAACCTATGAGCCTATTTATATATTCATAATACAGAACCCTAAACCTACTAGAATTACAATAAATTAGTTATCCACTTTCCTAATTACAACCTGACCAAGAAATTCCTATAACTAATTTACGCCATAAATAAGAAAACATAAACCTATAAGGAAACTAAATATCAAGATAATGTTATCCCTAAATAATTTGGATCTCCAAGTCTCCTAACCAACCGACACTACTAAAAACCGGTGAAAATATGCCCGTTCTTGAGACATAATATGCCCGTTATCAAAGGGCGTATTTACTAGGGCGTATAATGAATAAATAAAAAGTAGAGGTGAAATTCGGATCACACCCACGCACACCACGTCAAGTCGTCAACCAAGACATAAATAATTCAATGATCAATCCCCGTAGTCTCTGAATTAATCCACACAAGACTTCGTGATGCGCGCTATATCAAACCAGAGTAGTTTCACCCTTATTCTTTGCTGCCGAGGACATAAGGGTGAGACTTATTTTACTATACATTTATGATTTATTTTACTATATATTTGATATCATCCTTATTTATGTAATAGTTTTGTAGTTTTAGTTTTGAATTTTGCTGGATTTTATCTTGCTTTAATAAATTTTATTTTAATTTTAGTTGTTTTCTAGAACTATCATCACGATCTTTTTCTTTTTTTTTTTAATTTTCTTAAACCTTTCAATAAGGGGCATTTCAGTAGTTTTGCTGTCAAAATTGACACCATCAACGTTTTTTTACAAATTTTGGTGTCAAAGTGCACATCAGAATTACCGTGGCTATTTTCTAAACCTCAGGGTTACCTCGGAGAATTAGCAAAAACCTCAGGATTATCTGGGACAATTTCTCTAAATTTTATATTTTAAAATCCTGATAAATTTATGAGGTATTACAAGTACCCTGCCACAGTACATGCCCGGGTTTGATACCCGGCTGGTGCAACTATTTTGCTTCTGCTGCATTTGAAATTCCGGTGTTGTCTTTTGCAGTAACCAATCTTCCAGGCATACATGACTTTTCTCGGTTAATCTTTTCAGAATAGTCTTGTTGCCAATCAAGTAATTATTGCAAATTCTTAAATAGATTATGTTTATATTATGAACTAAGTTCTAAATCAGATATCCCTAAGATTATAATGGGGGTAGTACGAAGTTTAGATTAGGGATATCCCAAATTTTTTCTGAAAGCATACATATAATTAATAGGGGTACCCCCAAGTTCACAGTATAGTACCTCCAAGTTCGGTATATCAAGTTCATTGTGAGGTGGATTTGGTCCACGTAAGTTGTATTTAGAGATGACAACGGAGTGGGTAGTGCAAAATCCGATCCGGACCAGGTTTGGAAAACCGTTCGCAAACCCGACGGATTCGGGGAAAACCACGGGTAAAAGTAAACTGAATCAGCTACCTTTATATATTTATATTATTATTATTTATTTCAAAAAGATATAAATATTTTAAAAAAACATACAATATAAGTGTAAAATTTCCGATTCGGGGAAAACCCGTTTGAGTTGAGGTTCGGGCTTGGGTAAAAAAAATTCCCCGAATCCGCCCCGATTGTCATCGGGTATTACCGAACCCGGTCAAACCGGATAAAACCCGCTTTGACCGGGGTCGGGTTCGGAAATACCCATCGGGTACAAATTGTCATCCCTAGCCGTTATTGATTAATTATGTCTGTATAAAAATAGGTCTCCCCACCTAATCTCTTCTTACATAAAATCTGAATCTAAAATGGGTCGTTGTTGATGTAAGTAACTATTGTTTCAATTCTATATGACAATTATTAGTTATCATCCAAACCGAAAGCTCCATTTGAACTAAGTAAATGTGTAAAATCTCGACTAAATGAATGGTGTATTGGATGATGGGTGGGTTTACACTTTACACCCCCCAACTCATTACTTTTTGTTTTTTGGGTCCGTATATATGTACGGTTTATTTGCTATTTTCTTTTCAAAATTTCTAAATATATTTTGGTATCACCTGAATACCTATTTCAGACGCAGATAATAAGTTGAATAGATAATAAGTGGAATAGATGATGAGTTGAACGAAATCAAAGAAAAGATACCAACAAACAAAATGGAAAGCTCCCATACCCAGTGGATTAATCCCTTATCCCTCAGGCAAAATTTTCCCAAAAAACAACTATCAACACCTAAAAGAGAGTATTTTAACTCAGCCCATCTGCACATTGCTCCGTGCTCTAAGTGGGTCAAGAAAGTTCATCAATTCATTAAGCTATATGATCATCTGGTAAGAATTCAACATTATAAAGTTGGAAAAGCTCACAATGTACGACATTTCCTTATAAAGTTGGGGAAAGTTCAAGATATACGACACTTCTCATTCCTAATGAGATCAACAAAGACATTATTTTCAAATACCCATGAAAAGGTTCATCTAAACGAACACATTTTCTAAACCAGTTGAGAATATGTTAGTGGTATGATACGAACAGTTCAAAGACCTCCTTGATCGAAGTGTAGCTGGGTGACATTATAATCGAGCAAATTTATTCCAACACGTGAGGGGAAGAAAAACATTGAATTTAAAGAAAAAACAAGGCAAACGTACAATACATTCAACTGGCATTATCTAAAACACACTTAATGGAGTGTAAAGTTGCAAACACTTCATACATTCAAGAATCCATGTGATGGATTCACTATTCTTTACAATCTTGAGCATCGAAGTGTCTTACAGGAAGAAAGTAAAAGAAAAAGAAAAAAAGAGAGAAAAGAAAAGAAAGAAAGCTTTTAGGTATAGATCCACTTCACATACAAGGCCGGGGGCCAAGAGTCGTACCCTTTTATTGGTTAATCGAATTACCTAGTAAGATAGTAGACGATAAGGAAAATAACCACGAATGAGGCCACAAGAGTAAACATCCTTCTGCTTGATTTAGTCTCGAATGCCTAGAAATAAAAACTCAATTAGCACAAAACAGCAGACATTTAGACAAGGAAAAAAAGAAGGGCAAAGTCCATCCAAATCTACCTGCTTGAACCGATCCATACTTCCTGACAAGAATCCTCGTGATGCGTCCATTTCATTGCCCTAAAGAATTATTCAATACAAATGCCAAATTAATATTTAATAATTAAAATGACAATGACTCAAGGTATATGAACATGGACTCATTTAGCTGCCAAAACCCACCATTCGATCCAACATCCGGTTATGAGACTCCACTTCCTCATGTACGTCACCTGTTAACTGCAAAAAGCAACACATAACAAGTGACCTCTAATCATCTCAAAATCCATGGTAATCAAGATAAGAGTAGCTTGTGTATAAATCCCTTGTCAGTCCTAAACTAAGCCTTGCTTTTCCTTTTAGATAATCTGATAATACTTGTCGAACTTCTAATTGTAGCATGAGGTTAACTTATAATTTACATTCAAGTTCCCGTGGTACAAGTTACTGACTTCGAAAACAAATCCCAGATACATACCGAGTTTAAAAAGTTCAACTTGAGAGGTGGACCTTTTTTCTGGTTTGTTGCCACAAAGACTACTATTTGTGGACAACAAAAGTACTACCTAAACCATACATAATGTCGATGTAAAGTATTATACACACACACACTAAGCAGGGTAGCTAGAAAGCGATTCCAGTAATCTGTGACATGGCCCTGGAAGGATTTCGGGAGTAATCTGGATTGCTTTGAGGTAAGATTAGTACATTTCACTTAGCTGTTCACAGCAACTCAAGCAAAAAAAAAAAAAAAAAAAAGTTTGAAATACCATATTAATGCAACATAACAAGCAGACTTGGATGAAAGCACAATAATCCTTCCGACCTCAATTAATGCAACATCCAAACTTCATGCATAAAAAAAGACGAGTAAGATAGGCAAAGTGCAACTCCATGAGATGAATAATGAATTTCGATAGGAAGTAACAACTCACTCTTTTTAGGATGTTGACTCTCTCTTGGAGACCATCAAGTGCTCTATCATTGTCGTGTTCGTCAATTTCATGAGAAGAATATGAGGATGAGGCCCTGATACCACCTTCTTCAATGCCATCGAATAGAGAAGCTTTAGTGCCTCTATAGTCCCTGCACACACGCAATTTCACATCCGAACTCAACATTTAGTACACCATGAAGAACGGAAAATCAGTAAAATCACGAAATCCCAATTTATTGAAAAGAAAAATATCAATCGGGTGCATTAACTTTAATTCCAAGTCTAGAATGTTGGGAAGGAAGGACTAGGAAAACCCAATGTGAAACAGAGAGGGCACATAAAAATATAACGACATCAGCTAGAATCTTCTTTGACTACTAGAGGAATACATTTCTTACTCTAGCAAATTCCACAACACAACATCAAGTAGCACAAATGCCCCCTTCATCATGCCTTGACACTCAAATGTAATGTTCACTATATAGCCAGACCAAAGGCAGAGATGTGTAAGTTCATGGAAACTCCTTGCCTCCTTTATTTTCCTGGTTCCAAACAAGATATAGCAATGGCAGATCACCAACACTGGTATTCCTACCACAAGAAGTTCTCGGCTTTGAGTATCATCTACTACATTCCTTATCTATCTTCCCCCCTAGTATTCTGTTTTTAGTTACTCTTGAGTTTTGTTCGGCTCTCTCCAAGAACCCCTCCCCCCATTTTTCGGCCTTTTGTGTGTAAATATCAATTCAAATATGTTTTCTTTTTATCCCATCGTCTATATCTTGGAGGCGAAATTGTATGATCCCTTTTCAAGTCTCTATAACAGAAATCAAATTGCATGATTGGATGGATTTTATAATTTTTTCAAACAAACTATAAAACTATAAAAACAATTTTCATTAAATCTTCCTTAAAACTTTCTACCACATAAAATTTACTAGGCTGGCCATCTAAGACTAGATTCTTAACTGTGATACTATACAAAAGTTAGACACATAACACCAACGACATCAAAGATTGCCCATTGCACACATGTTAGGTAGTTGGTGTGTGCATTGAGAAATCACTTACTACAACCATGTAAATAAGAATTTATGCAGATAAATTTTTGCATTGACTGACTTCTGTCATAACTCATCAATCACCACAACATATAACATAGGTCCCACCAAATGAAAACCAACTTGATATCACATATGTTTTCCTGGATACTAACTTTCGCATATATAGGTCAAAGATACCTTATAGAAGCTCTTAGGTGTGTAAGCAAGTTAAAGCCAACATGCAGCCACAAGTATTTCCATCTAGTAGCACATGGTTTCTAATCTTAAAGAATTATTCCTTACCGTCCCGCAAACTTAGGAATGTGCAAATGTGGTATATTGTAAGACTCCAAACCAGGGGCGGATTTAGTTCACGGCAAGAGGGGGCACGTGCCCCCCTTGAATTTTCAGACTTCAAAATATTGCTGTTAAGGCAATAAATGTATAAAAAAAAATGTCGCTCTAGAAACACAAACAAGTGTTTGGTGTAGTGGTTGCCGTGCAAGGCTCATGCGCTTTGAGCTTTGTTCTTGAAAGTGAACAGGCCTGTATTCGAGTCTCATAGTGGCAAATACTTTTTCACCTCTTTTTTTTTTAAAACAAAAAAAAAAAAAGACAAAGCCTTGGGATGCTTCTTTTTTCTTTTTTCCTTTTCTTTAAAAAAAATATATATAATCTCAAGTTGCATGGGTTCACATCTCATGGTGGAGTAAGTTTACTAAGAATTTTTTTTTAAAATTACTTTGTTACTTACTATTCTCATAAGATTAAACTAACATTAACCATTTTTAGAGAAAAATAATTTCTAGTAACATGTCTTTTTTTAAAACACATTTCAACCAAGGAATAGGAGCTTTTGAGTCCTTACATATTCTCCTATTTTTGCATTTAATACATTTCATATGCATGTCCTTTGCATAATTACACTAAAGTCTACTACTAAATTTAAGCATTATAGTATTATATTATTCTCAAAGTCATAATTCAAAACAAGCATAATAATTAAAACCTTTAAATTTTAAGCTCCGATATCCTTTACAAAAATAGTATAAGTGTGCCACACTATATTTTAGAACTCGAAACTTCCATTTATTTTAATATAATTTTATTCTTTCCCTAATCACAGTGCCCCCTCTTCTTCAAATTCCAGTGCCCCCTCTTCTTCAAATTCCTGGATCCGCCCCTGCTCCAAACCAGTTACAATCGAAGGAAACAAGAAAAAGTTGTTTCCTATTTAAATCCAATATTGAGCTCAATTAAGTATTTCTTAGTACTTTGGCATGGAAAAGTTCTAGTACAGTAATTTTTTTTTAAAAAAAAAAGACTGGATAAAGCCATTTGGTCTGCTTATCTGCAGTTGTAAGACCCAATAATTTTACTTACTGATAATATACGTCCCAAATCAGGACTACAACACCTTAAAAACGCTTCTAATTTAACGACCATTTCCAAACAGCTCATTCCTTCCCCTTCTGACCTTTCTACATAGTGAGGCCAAAACCTAAAATATAAATCATGTTCCTAATCAGCTAATCAATTGCACATATCGGTGGTTTTACACGTGATATGGTTGATATACAAGATCATAGATTTTCCCCAACAATACTCATAGAAAAAGTGCCCAAAATTAGACATTCAACAAAATTCTTCATGGTTCCACTTGCAATGGATGCAAGATGATGCATATAAGGGAACACTTAACCAGTTTTGAACGGTCATGCCCCAGTTCTAGACTTAACTGCTTTACAACCAGAAGGGGATTTCCAGCACAAAAACACAACTATTAGAATTTCAATCAGGATAAAGTAAAAGTCTATGTATATCAACCATAGGGGTAAAAAGATCTTCCAATTATCCATCAAGCTATCAAAGCAAAAGACCTCATCAGTTGGTCTCTACTTACACCTATATAATAGAATTACAGGAATTATTGACCACAATTAGCAATGTAAATTAAGGGGGAAGCAGGACTATATAAATAAGCTGCACAATATTACAACAAAAAATACAAATTAAGAAAGAAAAGAACGCAAACCTTCTTGGATTCATGGATAAAGCACGAGACCTGAAACAATCCACACTTCTCTAAATGACGCAGCTTTCAGTGATCTCAACAAAAATTAAAAAAAACACAAATCACTAATATGGATAGCGTAGCGAAGGATAGCAGTGTGTGATAAGAAACCAGATTCAATTTCCCGTGATTTATGGTTTCCTTACCATATTACCAAATAGCTAGCTGGAGAACTGAATTCTGATCTAAGATAGTTAATTAGTAGAGGACATTTTGTCAAATTTATGAGTCATGACAGAGAAGCATATATTTGGTAACATATAGGTCTTCCAACATTAAAAAAAAAAAGATTTGTCTTTGGAAAAAGCTCGAGTCAACTTGAATAGAGATAGAACTTTATACATCTAACTCTCAACATATATTCCATTCTCAACAAGAATCTGTTCAAAGTAATTGAGGAATTAGGGAACAAAATTAGGAAGGCGCTTGAAGATCTAATATCACTGATCCAAAATTAATATTAGGTCAATGTTAAGCAATGAACAAAAGATCGAGATTTGACCTGATCTACTATTTTGGATCAGTTTGTCCTACTATTACCAATGAACAAAAGATCGACAGGTAGAGAAACAATGAGAGATTTGACAAAAAAATATAGAAATTGAACTCACAGCGGAAAGCGTGAAGGCCAGAAATTTTGATTAGGGTTCCAAACGTCTCCCTGTCGACTGTCGACTGTCGTCTCCCTCCTCTATGCTTCGAGTTGCGAAACTTTTGATTAGGGCTTGGGACGGCCAGGGGCTTGAAGATCTCTCGGGCTTGGGTTGCGAAATTTTCAGATCTCTCAGGGTCGGAGGTATTTCCGACATTCCCCCACTAATTTTAAATTTTAAATTGAGATAAATATAAAATACTAACAAAAACAATATAAAATAATTTTGTTAATGATAATATAATTAAAATATTCTTATATAGTGAACATGTAATATAAAATAATTTTAGATAATGAGCATTTTTTATACTGACCTTTCGGGTTTGAGCTTACGCCTAGTGATTATGTACTTTCACCTAAAGAGAAATAGTGACATAGTCTTGAACCAAGTCTCTTTGGATCAGGCTTCAGAATATAATACGACGTAGTATGGGTGTTCATCAAGGTTCTATCTGGTGATGCGCATTACGACCCTGCGCATGTATCTTGTTTCGTGGTGTTATTTAGGGATTAGCCCATATCCCACAGTGTCTGTCACACCACCATATTCACTAGGTGAACCCTTCAAAGGTAATCCGTGACATTCACCTCCACAAATTACTGTCGTCGGGGTCCATTAAGAGGTATTTTAATAAATAATAGAGATATACCTCATCCTTTTGGTTGCCGTGGTTTAGAGAGCATTCGCTATAGGAACAGGACCTGAAAATACTTCGCAAATTTTTTAAAAATTGATAATGTGCTCTTTAGTCAACACTGAACTTTGTTATTACCCGTTGAACTTCATTCATGGGATC
>ONZE01014923.1:0-11068 GCA_900322265.1 Macarthuria australis
TACTTTACACCATCAAAATAGTACCACTAATATAACTTAAGAGTACCACTAGTATAACTTAAGAGTGCCACTCTTAACTTAACAATATCAATATTGATTTGAGAGTACCCCTATTATAACTTGGGAGTACTTATGTTGTAACTTGAAAGTACCATCTCGTTAACTTGAAAGTACCATTAATTATCTTTACATAGCTTTATGCCATACACCTAGTCTACCCAAGCCGTGCTGATATACAATTATTTTCAGGTCGATAAGGAAAAAGAAAAATATGAAAATTTTCTAAACCTGCATGTACCGAGTTACCGACCCGAAACTATTTGTAATAAATCCGGGCACCCGGCCGGCCTGGAAGCCCGAACCCTCCCGACACCTGAGAGGTGAAGATTTGAGCCCTCCGGCCCGCCTTCTTCTTCTTCTTCTTCCTCTTCGCTCCTCCTCTCGATCTGAGTTCTCAATTGCAGAGCGCTACATAGTCCATGCCATAGCAGGAGGCGCTTTCCTCTTTTCTTTATTTATACGGTAACTTTTTGCCCGCTATTTGATTCAAAGTTGTTGCTATTGATTTCAAAGTATTCTCTAACCATGCTTCAAATTGATATACTAAGAAACTGGAATCTGAATTCTACTTACTGTTCAATGTTAATATTTCAGTTAGGGCTAATCGTTCTAATTCTACCGGTTAAAATTGGTGCAGTTTCCACTACCAGCTTATACTATATTGCTGATGTAATATATAATGTTTTCCGAACCTTGGGGGTTTGAATTTTTAATTTTATTGACAGTTTAAATCAGGGCTATGCTTTCTTCCACTTGAACAATTGGTTGATTTCATAGTATCTGAAGCTTACTGCCTTCATTGTGGAATTACTATTCTCATTTTGCTGATCTTTTTACTGGAACTCTGCCATCTGAAGCTCTTTGCACCTGCTGGAAGTCAAAGTCGAAGTCCTTGTTTTAAGGGTTGGGAAAAACGCAATTGTTTGTTGTTGTGAGGATCAAATTAGTAGTACACTTCCAGTCAAGCACCAAACGGATGCTGGCTGAGCGGTGAAAGAGAGTGAGGGGGGCATTGCAATGTGGGGATTCGGGAAACATTCCGGGCCCACCGGACCACCAGAACAGACCCCTTTTGCCAACTTCCCTCGCCCTTCGTCTCCTCTTCCTCCCGCTACTCCTCCCTTTCCAAGTTCCTCGGCTCCTTTGCCATCTGCGAGCCCCAGGTATCTCTCTCCTTTCCCCTCCCCTCCTCTCCCTTTCTTTGTCCTTGTGAATATCTTAAAAAATGCAGCTTTACTGGTTTGTTTAAAATTTGGGTTTGCTTTCAAAAAATGTCTTCTTCCATTGTAGGACCTTTGATGCTTCTGAAAGAGAGTGGAGGCCATCGTCTTTTGATAATGCCCATCTAGCAACACGTCCTCCTCACCCATCCGTCGCACCAAGTAGGTAAGGCCTTGTAGAAACCCATGGACTGTTTCCTGTCATGAATTCTATAACGTATTGGTATTTTTTGTCAATTTTTTGCTGGTGGATGCTTGATAAATGAAGTTTGATATTGCGTTAAGCGTTATGATATCCAGAACTTGCACATAAGTTTGCTGCCATGGAAAGCTGGTACTTCCGTGGTCTTATAGGAGTCGTTTTGTGCCAATGTAACACATTGTTTATCTTCTTCAAGCAAAACAAGCATTGTGGGTGAAGAACTCACAGCTAGTTTCTACCCTTGCTTGATATTTTATATTGATGTTGGTACTTTGATTGCAAATTAGAGCATTATACCAACTGGATAATAATGTTCAGATCTCGACTGCACGTGTGGGTCCTGCGTTTTTATGTTCTGGCACGCTCTTTTTTCTGCTGTGTTCATGATCAAAGATTTATATGCTTAGTTCCAATGGCTACCTTGCCCTTTCATTTTCATTACCCTTATGTGTATGGTATTTATTTGCCATGGGGTGATAGACAAAGTTCATTCGCGGGTGATGTTGGCAGCCCGGGTCAGACGAGGTCTTCTCCATCTTATCCACATGGTAATGGGGCAAGCATTTATACCAAGGTTTCACGCTTTCAAAATTCGGAAAGGACCCGATCACCTCCTATTCAGTATACTGAAGATTTTCTGAAGAATCCTGATACCGATGTCACAGAAAGGTAAGTCTGTTTACTTCTTTCTGCATGGGTTTGTTCCTGCTAATACTGTGTATATCTGGGATAATTTGTTTCATTTACGATAGCTAGGTGGCACATTGCGCTCCCCACCTCTGCTAACAAGGTAGTCTGTGTTGATTAACTGCGAGTGTGAACGTGTTTAAATTATGTTGGAAAAAGGCATGCACGTTTTATAAAAAATCATTGAATACAAGGCGATGGTATTCTCTCGAAAAAGTTCCCTATATCAGCATACAAAAAGAGGAGTATACCATTTCTACTCCTCCAATATTCATCTTTTTCCATGTTAAGTTTCGTCAATTCCAGAATGCAGTTCTCAGGATAAGTCTCATTAATGTGCAAACAGGATGGGCATTAACCCGATTAAACTGTTCTCGTGTTCTCTGACTGTAACTTAATATGAGTTGCATTGCCTCTAGTTATCCTGTGACTATTCCTTACCCCAATTTTAGGCTAGTTTTGTTTATTTAAAGCTACTTATGTCTTCTTCTTTTTTTCCCCCTTTTCTTTTTGGTATTTAGAGTCCAATGATGTTAATATGGATGGGGAGTGTAATGAGTTGAGTACTTGAATTGGCTTGCTTTAGATTCTCTGTAAGGTTACCTCTTTCTCCTCTCTATGTTTTTTTGTGTGTAGAAGACTCACTCCTAAATTTCTTCCTCAGGTCTTCTTTATCTCCTCCGAAATCATGGAGCGGCCCAGGTGTCCTTGGAACGCCTGGCTTTCAATATAATAAGAGGTCATCTACATCTGCTGATGGAATGAACAGTGATACTAATGTAACAAAGCTTGTGAGCCACTCTGTTACAAAACGAACAAGATCACCTCCTCCTCCTGCTGGCCATGTCATTCAAATGAACTCTTATTCCACTGATGATGATACTGAACGGTGAAAAATTAATTACCTTATTTACTGGTAGGTATAATTGCTTGTATATTTACTTAAATTTCTACCAATCTAACATCTTTTACTCTTTAATATGAATTTTTTCAGAGAATTACAGGCCAAGGCTAAGCGTTTGGCTCGCTTCAAGACTGAGCTACAACATGAAGTTGAACCCAGTGATTCAATTCAACATGGTTCCAATGTCACTAAGAAAAGAATTTCTTCATGGAAAACCAATCATTCTGCCATCGAAAAGCAAAAGTTGTCAGAGGATTATCCTTCAGGATCAATGGAGGATATGTCCCAAGACTTCGATAATGAAGACTTGCAGTCATGCAGTATTATAGTGGGGTTGTGTCTTGATATGTGCCCAGGTGTGTTTCTAAACTAATAAAAATCCTAGACCTTCTCTTATGTGGTTGCAAACTACATCTCTTCTTTGTGCTTTCTCTCTCACTCAGTGAATTCTCTTTTATCCTGTTGGGCAAAATACTTTCAAAAGTTTTTCTTGTCTAAGAATTCCTATCTTGGATGATACTCAGAGTCGGAGAGGGCAGAACGAGAAAGGAAAGGGGATCTTGACCGGTATGAAAGGTTGGATGGGGATAGAAATCAAACCAGCAAGACTCTTGCCGTTAAGAAGGTAACACAGGCCGTGCTTTAAAAGCTAGTCATACTTAGCATTTGTTCATTGTTTTCTAGGCTGTTGAATGACAGAGAAGAATGCCAACATGTAATCAGGGTGTCTAAATCTTTTCTTTTTCAGTATAACAGGACGGCTGAAAGGGAAGCGGAATTAATACGCCCCATGCCAATCTTGCAGAAGACTATGGATTATCTCCTAGGTTTGCTAGATCAACCTTATGATGACAGGTTTCTTGGCTTGTATAACTTCTTGTGGGATAGGATGAGGGCAATCCGAATGGACCTAAGGATGCAACACATCTTCAATCTCGGGGCTATAACTATGCTGGAGAAAATGGTCTGCTCTATTCCTTTCTATATCATCTATTGTTAATTCTAAATATGCTTGATACAAGAGAGTACCCTATTCCATCGATATTTGTGTGTTAATGAATTGTGTGCTTTGTTCCGGGGAAGTGAGAATTGGAATTCTTGGCTCCATTGCCTTCAATGAAGATTTATGGGATTTAGGCTGAAAACTGACTACCTTCTTTGTTCTGCTTTCATATCTAACATATGATTGGTCTTATGATGCCTCCACACAGATTCCTTATCATTCCATTTCCACTGTTTTTGAGCTGTGGAATTGCTAGTAAGTAGGGAGGAGTGGTTCTATAGTGCATTTCGTTCTACCTCATGCCTCTGCCCTCTGGTCACAAATATTTCATTCAATCCAAGCCGTCACGAAAATTTTAGATGTTTGTTAGTGGTTGTGTTATCTGGTCTTTCCTTTCTGTGTCAATGAGTTATCTTTGCTGACATTAGAAGAATTCATGGATTATAACTTAGAAATGCATATCGTTTTTTTGCTGCTTGAATCTTTATTTTTTCATTGTTTCAGATACGCCTTCACATAATAGCTATGCATGAATTATGTGAATTCTCTAAGGGAGAAGGCTTTTCAGAGGGATTTGATGCCCACCTCAACATTGAGCAGATGAACAAAACATCTGTGGAATTGTTCCAGATCTATGATGACCACAGGAAGAGAGGAATCTTTATCCCCACGGAAAAGGAATTTCGAGGATATTATGCTCTCCTTAAACTGGACAAACATCCTGGTTATAAAGTAAGTCATGTCTGAAGGCAATGCATTTTATTGGCAACTGTTAACATTTTCTTAGATTTCTTTTAATAGAAAATTGTGCTAGGTTGAACCTGCAGAGCTTTCACTTGATCTTGCTAAGATGACAGCCGAGATAAGGCAAACACAAGAAGTTCTATTTGCTCGTGATGTCGCAAGGTAGTTGCTCTCTTACAAGTTTACTTACAACTTCCCCATCGGATTAGTCTAATGATTAATGGGACCTTTGCATTTCAGATCTTGTAGAACTGGAAATTTTATAGCATTCTTTCGGCATGCTAGGAAAGCAAGTTACCTTCAAGCATGCCTTATGCATGCTCACTTCTCAAAGGTACTAGTTGAAACGCACAAATATTTAATACTTTTTTGTTCTTGAGAATGAATATTAGATTTAATATGAATTTGAATCCCTCAAAAGTTTCCAGTACACAATCCTAACTTGGAATTTTGGTCGGAGTTTGAGCAGTTTGTAGATTTCCAAATGCTGAACACGTCTAATAATTGGTCAACTTTCTGTTTTGAATCTGGTGTCATGAATGTATTTTAGTCTGTAGTTGTAGTTTAAAGTTTGAACTCCTTCCAATTTGCTTGAACTATTGATTTGAGTGATTGGATGGATGCAAATAAGTTTTCCATCTGGCTGGGAAAAAAGTGTTAAAAGTATATAGACTATGGTCTCACCTGATGTTCCTTGTCCAACAGTTGAGAACCCAGGCACTTGCTTCTCTACACTCTGGTCTGCAGTACAATCAAGGTCTTCCCATGGCACACCTTGCAAAGTGGCTTGGCATGGAGGTACTTTCTCATCAGTTGACTTGTATTGTATTGTTTTTTTTTTTTTTTGGGAAAAAGGTAGATTGTATTAACTTTTCACAGCGTGCTTTCACCAGGGAGAGGACATTGAAAGTCTCTTGGAGTATCATGGATTCTCGATAAAGGAATTTGAAGAGCCCTATATGGTCAAGGAAGGCCCCTTTCTCAACGATGGAAAGGATTATCCCACTCGATGTTCAAGACTTGTTCATATAAAGAAATCGGAAACCATTGTCGAGGATGTAATATCCCCTCATCAAGTGATACCATTACCATTGGAGTCTAAAAAAGAACTTGAGTCAGACAAGAATAAAAAAAATAAGCATGCTGTTGTCCAAGCTATAGAAACCAAGAGTACTCCTATTGTTTCTGATGGAGTGAAGGACATAGAAGCTAACTCATCTCCAAGAGGTAGAATGCAAGTTCAGCCAGTTTTAGAAACATCTAGAAGCCTCCATGTCCAACCAGAATTGGAATCTTCTACAGGCAGTCAACCTGGCATGGTTAACCATCAAAGGGCTTCTCCGGTTTCTCCAAAAAGTAACATTAAGGTGGCCAAGGCTTTCCCACGTTTCGAAAGTCATGGCATCCAAGAGAAACCTTCCCCACTAGCGACAAAAGATGGTTCATTTATTATAGATGATGGTCAATTGAGTAATAAAAGTTATCCTCCATGGAATTTCTCTACACCACAATTTATTCCTGATGCCCAACCAACCTATTTGGGATTGGAAAGAGAAGGTACCTTTCATGGGCTTGTTAGAAGTTCTCCAGAAACTGTTAAGCACTCTGAGCTCAAAACGAGGCAATCGGATGACGTGTCCACAAATGCTGAAAAATGGATACCACCTGCTTCCGAAGTTGACTCTGGTGTTGCAAAGTCACTACGAGATGATATGTTCATGGAAGAATTACCGCTGAACAATTTTACTGAAATGCAACGAACAGTCGAGAGTAATGACGTTGCTAGTTACTATGATGAAGAAGTTGCCGAGGCTAAGCTTAAGCTGTTGCTAAGGTTCTGCTCTTATAAACTGAGTTTAATTATGGATTTAGCATTGGCTTTTATTGATGACTATATGAGCATCAAGTGAGAGCCTAGTTGTTTTGCTTTCACCCCATGACCCTTCAGGTCATGGGTTCAAAGCTCATATCCCGTTATTGTGTTGGCTTTAATCCTCGGGTTGGGCCCTGCAACAGGGCAAGCCCAAGGAAACCTTCTTACCTTGTAAGAAACAACCACCACCGTGTATAATCCCGCCTAGGGGACAGGGTATGGGAGTACCTGGTAAAAGAAAATAGAAATAAAATTGGCTTTTACTGACATTACATTCCTCTGTTCAGGCTATGGAGGAGGCGCTCTGCAAGGAAGAGAGAATTCCGTGAGCAAAACAGATTAGCAGCAAATGCTGCTTTAAGTTCGCTCTCTCTGGGACCACCTATTCGGCAGAAGAAAGATGTCAGTTACTCTTGTTTTTGCCTGTCCTTTCTTTCCTTGGTCAACTCAGTTATGTTGATTTCTTTTTTTCTTTTCTCCTTTCTGTAGAAATCTACGCCTTGCAAGAAGTTAAACATTGATCAAGCTGTGAATGAGAGATTTGAGAAGCGCCAAGAGTCATGGGCAAGATGGAATGTCTCAGACCTTGTGGCGGGTATTCTTAGTGACAAAAATAAAAACTCAATTTGCATATCTTGGAAGATAATCTCATTCTCTTGGTTGCACTCGGGGAGCGGTGACATTGAAGCAAGGAACCAACCGAGTCGTAATACTCTCGACAAATGGTTACATTACAAGCTTATTGCTGCCGAGAAAGATGAAACTGTTAGTGATTTGGTGATGCCAGCGCCAGGGCTGTCAATTTGGAGGAAATGGGTTCCTAACGATTCCGGTGACATCAGCTGTTGCTTTTCTGTAATTAAGGATATAGAGTCTGGTAATTTCCAGAAGAAACTAGTTGGAGCTAATGCTATACTGTTTCCTACATCCGAGACTGTCCCATGGGAACTTCAAAAAATCCACCTTCACAATCTTGTCATGTCTTTACCTGTTGGAGCTTGCATTCCCCTTTTGATATTAAGTGGTTCAGGTGAAGATAATCTTATAGAGTTTTCTGGTGATATTATTGATAAACTTGGCCTTAAAGACATTGATAAATCACGTATAGGCAGTCTTCTTGTAATTTGCCCGATCGAAAAGGAGGAGACAGGTCAGCTTGATGGGTATTTCAGCGATCAAAAGTTAAGAGAGGGGTTGATGTGGTTGGCATCCGAGTCACGCCCACAACCTGTTCTCTATCATGTAACACTACGTGAGTTGGTCTCCTCTTACTTGAAGTTGTGCTTGGATGTTCTTGACCCCATGGGTTCTGATAAACTGAGTCCAAACCAATGTATCTCAGCCTTTAATGAAGCTTTAGATCAATCGATTAACGATGTTGTTAGTGCTGCTAACATGAATCCCACTGGTTGGCCTTGTGCTGAACTGTTTTTATTAGATAATTCAACTGCTGAATTTAGAGCCGTGCAACAGTTCTTGCCGAGCTTAGGATGGAGTTCATCTGAAGAAGTTGAGCCCTTGATATCTGCATTAAAGAGCTGCAAGCTGCCTTCGTTCTCCCATGATATGTCGTGGTTGAGCAAATGCTGTAGTACTAGTAAGGATATTGAAGACCAAAGACAGCTTATTCAAGATTGTTTAATTCGGTATCTAACCGAGTCAAATGTGATGAACTCGATGATGGCACCAAAAGAAGCTAGTGTCATGTTACAAAAGTGCACTAGGCTTGAACTTCATGACACAGAATACAAGGTGGTTCCAAATTGGGTTATGATTTTCCGACGAGTGTTCAACTGGCGGTTAAATATGTTAGCAAGCATCAAAGGTTATGTTTTAGAACAATCTTCCCCTAAATATAGTTCAACATTTCTTGAGAAGTTGGAATTTGAAGCCAATACACCTCATTGCATTGTTAACCCGTCCTTGGATGAAATGGTTGAGGTCGGCTTTAGCCCTATTGCTTCTAAAAGAGTAAGGTCTTCACCAAGAAATTTCCAGAACATGGAGGCAATAACTTCGATCAGGGATACTGTTGGGGTTACCATATCGAGTTACCCGGTGGAAGATATCAACCGGGGCTCACGGATTGCAGTTCAACCTGGGGATGATTATGATGTATATGTAGCGAGGAATGATCTCGTGGTTGTTCCTAAGGCTGAAAAGGAGGCTGATAGGCTGACCAAGTTATTAGACCGGTGTAATATGCTGCAGGATGATATTGACAAAAAGCTGTCTGTCTATTTTTGATTCAGATTTAGTTGTGTTGTGAAATTTTGTACCATAAGTTATTGTCTCGTGAGAGAGCTTTAGAGGGGAAAATAAAAATGAGAGGAGTTGGTAGCTTCATAGGTTTTTGCAAGTGAAGTACTAATCCATGTATAAAAATCAATGACCCAGAAAATGGAGGAAAGCTTTATGTTACTCTTTCATTAGAACTATGGATCCAATGGCTATTGGCTAGCAAGCAAATTGCAAGTTTAATTGATTTTTTTTTTTTTTTGAAGGGGGAAAAAAAACATGCTAAGATTGGCTTTTCAACCCGTCATATTGCAAAATTCAATCTATTAAGTAGCGGAAGGACCCATAGGCCTACTAGATTAAAGTTGTTGATTACAATATCTCAACAACGATTTGATTATAGAGCAATTCTTGCCTACTCCTGTCACTACTATTACCCTCTTTCGCATGGGTGTGGGGCCCACCACAACAAAAAATAAATAAATCTGTGTGAGCCTATACACAAGTAAAATTCTTGATTATATCATGCAACACTTTTTTTCCTTTAAATTAAGGGTAAGGCTCGTTCAAACGTCCGTTTGTGCATGGGGAAAGTAATAGGTTTTGCCGATCCGGATTTTCTGTCCAAACCATGTCTCATCTCCTGTCCCAGATTCTCTTTGTTTGCCACATAACCAAAAATAATTTAAATTTGGCTAGTGGTAGTGGAAAAGGAGATTAGACACCATTCGAGACAGGGGATCTCTACTGAAATTTTGCCTGGCTTCCCAACTTTGACATGCGACAAACATAATGTAGATCGTGAAGCTAAGCAATCATAATAATAATACCTCTTTTTTCAATGCTACAAGTGGTAGAACAAAGGGCTATGGCAAAAAGAAAAGGGGAAGCCTAATTAAGGTTCTAAAGAATCTCAATAATTAAATATTTTGCCTTCGCATTTAAAAATAATACTTAAGTCCAGGGGCTTTTGCGGCATTGAACTGATGAAAGATCAAAAATGATAATTATAGATACACACATCTAGAATCATACCAATCAAAATTACAAGACTAGCGCATGATGGGGTTGCCAAGCTTATAATTTGGTTGGTACATAATATGGAGTCCACACACCCTCAAATGCTCTGCTAATGATCTACATAATACCAGCTAATTAATCAACATCAACATCAATAAATCTTTTATCCCAAACTAGTTGGGGTACGCTAATTAATAGCAATATTAAACTATAATCAGCCTCAGGCATCAATAAATCGGATGTCGAAGGTATTTGGATGGATTTGCCAGACGTTCAGGGCTGCATACTCTTCCAAACATTCTTTCAACTGGGCTTCACTGTAACCCTGTCATGCCAGAAAACATCACAAAGTTCAGTATTTTACAGAGAGACCTTATAACTGTCACAAGACATACTTGACATTGACGTCTTGCAGTTCAAAACGGTAACTGAGGATCAAGTGAATAGCCTAGTGGTTTGGCTGTTTGCTTCAATCCTTTCCAATAGGTCGGGCCCAAGGAGCCTCCTTACCATGTAAAAGATATTTTTTTTTAATAATAACAAATTCAAAGTGGGAATTTCGGGAAATAACCTTTCTGGAAATCCAGTTGAGAGCATGTGCATAGCTGATGTCCATCCTGTTACTCCTTGCAGCTTCGTCTCTCAAGACCGAATAGATGTCAGATATGGCATCAAGCCCAGATTTCTGGCGATCATCCGAATACAACGAGAATTTCGACATTTGCATCAACCTAAGTGCCTCGTCCACGTCACTTTGAGCCACAGTACTAGAAAATCGTAGTCTTGCCAGCGCCTGCCCCCATATCAAATCAATCTCAGATAAGTTTTCTATCATCCAGTGAATCTAATAACACCTAATACCAAAATCCCCAATTCGTCTATAAAATGCCAATTAGAAAGATAAAAAAGATTAGTTGAATGACTCACTGCTGATAATCGTAGAATACTGAGTAGTGTTCTGACAGTTGTATAGGAATGGGGAGTATCTGACCGAGCTTCCTCTTGGCGTATGCTAGAGTACGCACTAGCAATATACTCCTCAAGCTCCTTGGGAACATAAGGAGACATTTTTCTTGCGGATGCAATGTATGCCCTAGGAATTGCAAATAAGGAGTTA